>SNQJ01S0072392.1:0-38006 GCA_010110895.2 Picea sitchensis
TCTATCTGTCAAAGTTTGTTTCATGCAAAGAGCCTGTGTACAACATGATACTGCTGCAATATACTCTGCCTCAGCTATAGATATAGATACTGATGATTGTTTCTTGCTTAGCCATGATACCAAAAACTCACCTAAGTAGAACGTTGTTCCACTGGTGCTTCGTCGGTCATCAATACAACCTGCCCAATCTGCATCTATGTAGGCAATAAGTGATAGATCTTTTCCTTTTGGATACCGTAATCCAAACTCTTATGTTCCTTTGAGATATCTAAAGATCCTCTTTATTGCTAATACATGTGATTCCTTTGGTGTTGCATGAAATCATGCCACCTGTCCAATAGCATGCATTACATCTGGTCTAGATGCTGTCACATATAGTAGGATGCCAATCATTGACTGGTATTTCCTCTGATTTGTAGACTTTGAATCATCATCTTTGCTCAACTTACAACTGGTTTGCATGGGAGTGATAATTGGTTTGCAATCTTCCATTCCGAACCTATTTAGAATTTCTATGATATACTTGGTTGCTTTGACATATCTGAAGTCCCAGAAAGAAGGATAGTTCTCCAAGTAATGACATTTCAAATTCATTATGCATGTCTTTTGCAAATTTATGGCTTAACCTGTCATCAACACTACCAAAAATAATATCATCAACATAAAATTTAATTAATAAAATATTACCTTGACTTACCTTGATGTAGAGGTTGTTCTCTGCACTTCCTTTTCTGAACCCTTCCTGTTGCAGATACTTATCCAGTCTGGAGTACCATGCTCTAGGATCCTGTTTAAGACCATACAAGGCCTTCTTTAATTTACACACATAGTCTGTGTTCTCTGACAACTGAAATCCTTTTGGTTGTTCAATGTAGACTTCTTCTTCAAGTTCCCCATTCAGAAAAGTTTATTTTACGTCCATCTGATATACTTTAACATTTTTGGAGCATGCATAAGCTAAAAGAAAATGGATTTCTTCCATTCTGGCAACTGGGGAAAATGTCTCTTCAAAGTCGGTTCCTTCAATCTGTGCATATCCTTTACATACCAATCTAGCTTTGTTCCTTGTAACCTGTCCATCTTCATTGAATTTATTCTTGAAAACCCATTTTGTGTTGATCACATTCTTATTCTTTGGTCTTGGAATCAATTCCCAAGTGTCATTTTTATTTATTTGATCCAATTCTTCATCCATGGACTTATTCCAAAATTCATCCTTTCTAGCTTCTTCAAAACAATTTTGTTCAATTGTAGATAAGAATGATAGGTGTGTTTGTTCTGTTGAACATATTTTTCTTCTAGTCTCAACTCCTACATCTTTGTTTCCAATAATCTGATCTGAAGGATGATTCTTATGTACTCGTTTGCTAGGTGTCTTTGGAGATACTTGCTGAACTTTCTCTTCTTCTTCTATTATATTCTCTTCATCTTCCTCTTCCTCTTCTAATTCTTTTTCATCTTCTTCTTCGAAAAGTTGTTCCATTGATTTGTTTTCTTATTCCTTTGATTCTGGTCTGCTTGTTTCAACAATTGTTACGTTGATGCTTTCCGCAACTTTGTTTAATCTTAGATTGTAACACTTGTATGCTTTCCTTGTACTTGAGTAACCAACAAGTATTCCTTTGTCCACACGAGAGTCAAACTTTCCCATTCTGCCATTTTCTCTTTTGATGTAGCATTTGCTTCCATCGCCATTTTCTTGATGTAGCATTTGCTTCCAAAACTCAAGTGCTTCACATTTGTTGATCTTCTTTCCATAGCCCATAGGAGTTTTATCAAAGGTTTTTAAGCATTAATTTGTTTTGAATGTGAACTCTGCTAGGCGTATTACTCAGGTCCAAAAAAATATCTCACAACTTTGAATCCATTATCATTGTTCTGAGCCATTTTTGTATCACATGTTCTTTTCTTCAACAACTCCATTATGTTGAGGCCCCAGCTTAATTGTGAGAATTGCCTTTTTATTCCATGATTACTGCAGAAGTCCATAAATTCCTTTGAGGAGAATTATCTCCATTATCTGATCTTAAGCATTTGATTCTGAATCCATCTCATTTTCAACCATTTCGGTAGATCTTGAAATTTTCAAAAAGCTTATGATTCCGTTTCTTGAGAAATCAAACTCTAGCCATTCTTGTATAATCATCAACTAATAACATAAAGTATCTCACTCCTTTTAAGCCTTTTGTTGAAGGTCCAACTGCTGGATCATGTTGTCATTGATGCCAATGGTTTGATCGATTGATTACTGATTGATGTTAAGTGATTTATTGATGTCAAAGGATTCATTGATTTGATGATTAGATGTGGTCATAATATGTATTTTCCTTTATGAGAATGCATTGATGAAGATGGATCAAATGAGTTGTCATTGATATGATGAAGAGGATCACCGAGTTGTCATTGATATGATAGCGATGGATCAATGAGTTTTCATTGATACATGATGAAGATGATCGCTGTGGGTTTCATTGGTATATGATGCATTGTTGAAAATGCATAGATGACTCATTATTGTCTTATCATGATTGATAAGGTGCACACAAATGGATGAACCCAAAGTGGTCCTCTTATGGGTGTGAACTCTACCTGAAGATGTTTTCTATGGATTTATCCTAGAGGAATGGTTGGAGTACCCTTTCTCATTATTTCTTTATCATGATTGATAAGGTGCACAAAATGGATGAACTCCAAAGTGGTCCCCTTTATGGTGAAATAATTTAATGAAGACACTCTTTGCGGTTGAGTTATCCTGAAAGAATGGCTGGAGGACCCATGCTTGTATGTGGAATAATGAGATGAAGATCAATGAAATTGTTGTTGAAACTATCCTAGATGGATAGTGCCTTGTCATGCCATTTCCGGTGAAATGTGGAATGGCACACGATGTGGTTCCTCATGGTTGAGAGTTATGGCCTTACTTCTAAGATGATGACCCCCACATGAAGGCTTGAAGCCCTAAGGTCAAAGAAGTCAAAGTGACCTGTAAGAAGAAGTCATTATTTAAATGATAAAGCAAGTGACAAAGTCAAGGTGGATTATTTTAAATAATAGAGAGAAGTGACAAAATCAAGAACGAGAAGTAAGGTGACAAAACTTGAAGGAATATTTAAAATGTGATAAAGTATTGGAGAACCTTTCTATTTTATGGAAAGTGGTTAACCCTAAAATAAGGAAAATAGGTTAAGTGACCTAGAAATGGGTTAAGTTAATCTAAAGAAGAAATCATTATTTAAATGATAGCGGTAGTGACAAAGTCAAGGTGGATTATTTAAATAATAAAGAGAAGTAAAAACAAAAATCAAGAAATGATGGCTAAGATGAGAAAATCAAGAAGGAATATCGGAAATGATAAATGTTGGAGAAATTTCTATTTATGGAAAGGGTTAACCTTAAAATAAGGAAAATAGGCTAAGGGACCTAGAAATGGGCTACATGGACCTAAAATGGGTTAAGGGACCGATATTTGAAAAGTATAAATAAGATAGCAATGGTCTCTCTCATAGATCCTTTTGTGGATCAATGAGAGCTTCTGTGAGAATATCTTTGGAGTATTGATGGAGAGATTCTTGAGCATTTTATGTGTGAAACACTTGAGGATATTTAAGATATATAAATGACTGAGGTAAACTACAAGGAGATCTGCTTCAAATTTCAAAAGGAAGGTGAATAAAAGATGGTCAGAATTCAAGGGGGGATAAATCATTTTGATGATGCTTAAGGCATGTTATTTACAGTCATCTCACCATTTTCGTATAACTTTTTCATATAATGATTTAGACTGTGAAATTGCTATGCCATTGAGAAAAATAATCAAGTATATGGTAAACAATCATATTTGCTGTTGTATTTTGGGAGTTACACATCATGGAAAATAGGGTTTTTGGCAAATCCTGAAACTAGTCTAAATGTGTGTTTTCAAGTAAAAACATCCTAACGCCTTTCATAATGATCCAAATTCAAGTTGAGACAAAATGTGTTGGTTAGGTACAGGTTTTAGAATCTTTTAACAATTTTAGATCAATTCAACAAATATTTTGTGTGGCCCACGCTCTGCCAAGCAAGGTCACTCTATAGAATAATCCAAAATTCAAAGAAGGCATTCCATTTTTTCTATAACGCTTTTCCGAGAGGTTCCAAGTAGTCCCACCTTTGAGGAATTGTGCATAAACACACTAAAGAACATTTGTGTATGTGAGTTTCAAACTTATTCATTTACAGGTACAAGCGATTATTTCAAGTGGGGGTTGTTGACTAATCCAAACTAGTCATGGTTGAGACAAGCAAATGGATGACACATACATGAGGTGTATAATTGATGATGTTGGTAGCTATTATTGATGAGTCATTGTTGATTAGCATTTGACACATGATTTGTATATACTGGCATGTTTGTTGCATTTGTTTATGGTACAGTTGATTACAAGTTGTTTGATTACAAAGGTGCACATGGTTGATGCACTTGTTTATGCTGGAATATTGATATCTATTGATGATTGTTGCCTTATCTCAGTTGGTTCCGAGAATGTAAGATGAGTTTTGCATATAGAGTTGGTGCTCTTGTAGAGTTGTACTATTCGCTGTTGCTGAAAAACCACCGATTGAAGTCCATAATAAAAAGAAAAAAAAGTGTAGACACATCTTGTGTTCTTTGTGTTCCTTGTGGAGATGATTTGTTTGATGATAAGTGTTGCTGATATGTATTCACATCTAACTGATTATAAAATGACAATAATGAGTAATGAGAAAATGTTGAATGTTAATCTCAAGGAGTTTTGTGTAAGAGGGAAGTTTGGGAAAAAGATCCCTCACACTCATTCACACCCCCACCCTCTAAATGTGGTAGGTGTGTCCAACACCAACTAGATCAATATGCACAATTCTAGTGGTTTTGTTGTTGGAATATTCCTTTGATTTTTAACTCATAGTATTTGTTTTCTTTTCCTTGTTCACAATGTGCTTGCAGCAAAAGTTATTGGCTTTGAGATATCGGGATTTTCTCTTACTGCTTCCCTTTTGCTAACTTGGACAAGGCTATCAAAATGCATGTGACCCATTCTTCCCTGCACATAGCCAACTTTCATCTTCATTTCCTAGACAACACTTTTCATTTCCAATTTTGTTTAACATATATATAAAGCAGCTTGAAGTTCTTGCATCAGAAGTACTAGTCTCTGCTCGAACCTTATTTTCTTATCTCACACTTTTGTGTGAATAGAAACTAAATTTTATAACTTGTCACACATTTGACTCACACTTAAAATATTATGTTTCATATAGTCTACCAGTAGAACATATTTTCCACTTCTTTCATTCTTGTTCCTTCTAATTCGGATTGTGTTTTCTCCAATGATTTTGGTTGAATCATCATTTCTCAAGGACACAGATCCATCTCTTTCATTTCAGAATGTAAGAAACTTTGTCTCTATCACTGCCATGTGTTTTAAACATCCACCATCAACATACCAACCATGTTTCTTATGTTTTGTCTAGACACTATGCATTCTTCATTTCTATAATGGGATCTTGCTTTCTTTATCCATGTCATTTTCTGAGGTCTTTGTTTGTGACTTGTTGAGGTTCTTAGGGAGGGATTGTCATTCTAAAATTTTTGGACATGTGTAAAAAATTGTTACATTTGTAACATCTCCCTCTCGCCAAGTTCAAAGATTCAAACTTGTTGTAACTTCTTCTATGTTTCACTAGGACTTCTTGAATAACCCCTTTGTGTGTGGCTCTCAAAGTAGGTATTGTTCTTATTGTTAGCTCTCGCAATTCATATCTTTATGTCCAAATTATTACATGAATAGAATAAACCAAAAAAATATAGTCGTTGATGCCCCCGGTAATTGAAGATATTTTGAAAGGAGGTGCCTTATGAATCCATCTTCTTCTTGAGGCCCATCTATTTATCTATTTTTATTATGAAATCTCGAATCTTCTCAAGGAGGAGTGTCCTCGTAATCTCCTTGTATATCTTTTATCCCTTTGATTGTTTCTACAATGGTGAGATTTTTGGATTTGTTTATTGATATGTTGTTTTGATCTTGATCCCTTTTCTGCCCAATTGTATCCAAGTCCTGACTTGTCAAGATGAAATTTTTTGACTACTGATAATGTCATCCAGAATTTTTGTGCTATTCTACATATTTTTCTTTTGAATATCCTTTCTTATTTGAGTGCTTCTTTCTAATTCTTTTATTCTCTTCTATTTGAACCTTCAATTTTGTGATCATTTGTTCTAGTTCTTGGAGTGTCTTTTTTTCTTATCTAGTTATGCTTCAGTTTCTTGTTTTTCTTCTTTTCTCTTATGATAACTTCTATGGCACTCACACTTTTCCTCGTAAGTCGATCCATTCTTTCTAATTTCTTCTTTCATATGCTTCTTCATATTCTTCTAGTCTTTATCGTGAGTTTCTACCATGAATATAGCACTCTCTCCCTGCTTTCACCTGGCTTTTCACCCACTTCATCTTCGTCTGGTGATGAGATGTCTTCTTCGGTGAAAAATATTTTCTTGAAAACTTTTGTAGTTATCTTCTTTATCAGAGTCTTCTAAATCCATGAATAGAACTCTTTCTAACTCACTTTCACTGACTTCATCTCATCATCAAATGAAGACATTTGTTAGCAAAATGACCAAATACCATCACAATTAAAAAATTAAAGGACCCACTCTATACCTACTGCTGGTTATCCCTAAAAAATCGTGGATAACATCCGGGTTCAACTGTGGGACACAGTCGCATCTCATAGATCACATGAGAACTCTAACATATTTGGCATAACCCCACCTACTCAAACTCCATTAGGGAATCAAGAAAAAAAATGGGGTGGTAATGCCACTCCAAAGACACACACACACACACACACACACACATATACCTAAATAAAACAAACAAACAATGCAAATGTAAGTAAATCCAACATGAAATGCAAATGGTATAATACAATAAAATTCACTTACCTGCATTTACCCTGTGGGATCGTGTCCCCCCACCTTGTGGCTCGAGAGGCTCAATCGGGTACGGGCCTTCTTCCCTCTATAGTGGATAGATAATATGAGTCGCTAACTGATTCCATTCCAACTTTAAAGGGTCCAGCCATGACCTATGCCTTTACGCTAGTTGGCTCTTCTTTCTGGGTATCCTACATCCATACCATATCTCCCTTACTTGTACTTTCTGACTTTTTATTTGGTCATTCCTTGGACAAACCTGGTGTATTGCGCTGAGGGAGGAGGGTGGGACTCTTCTCTGAAAATTTCTAAGGAGATCTGCAGATTTGTACGCCATCTTCATGTTTCTTTACTATCTTCACCGGGCTCTCAATTTCTTTGTTCCTAATTCATCTAGGTGTTGTTGTTATTCTTCTTTCTTAGGCCATTCGATCTAATCAAAGTCCTCTTCCTGTTGCAAAGGGTATATCTCCTGGAGAATACTTTTGAAGATTTTGTATCATCTCATTTTGTGCTTTTTCATTATTGTTGATGGGTGAGAATATCCTGCACATGGTCCCTGATTATTATCACATTGAGGAGATGACCTACCGTTCCATTTTTTAAAGGCAATTGCAAGAATGTGAGGTTCATCTCAAGGGTGCCAAATTCTATCATTGCACTGAACTTCCTAGATAACAACATTCCCCACACATCTAGGACATCAACTACTACAATGTCAATGTGGACCATCTTCTCTGGCTACTCTTTTAGGCTAACTTCAACATTCTCAACCACCCCATGTGTGGCTATGGCTTTAGATTCTAAACCACATACATTTCTATAAGTCCGTGTGACCTTCAAACCCACTTGTCGCATGACTTTTATTGACATCATGTTGTCACCAACACCGTATCTAACATGCAATTGTTGAGGTTTTTGCTGTTCATTGTCAAAGTCATGAAGAAAGGAAGGTTTTCATCGTATTGGACCCTGAAGTGAACAGCTTGCAACATAGGGGTCCATAGGCTCATCTGATCCTTAAAAGAAAGTGTCAAATCGTTCTTTGATGGATGGGATCTTGAATGCTTCTCTTAGGGGTATGGTTACATGCATCTTGGATAATTGCCCTTCAAGGTCAAATTTCTGGTTAACCCTTTTAGTCTTGGATGTCTTAGGAAGAAACACTTCCAGGGGTGGAGGTTTTGCCTGATCAGCAATAGGTTGTTTTGAGTTCTTTCTTCTGTATACTTGAAATTATTGTTTCTTTATCTTTTCTCGTGATTCTGTGTCCAAGTTACTTATTACCGCCATCCTATTATCCCCGATATTTTCTTCATGGCTTCCTGATGTTTTGTATCCATGATATTTATCTGAGGAAACTCCATTAAATAATCCATGTTGTTGACTTGTTGATAACCAGCGTTATAGGGGCACTCATGCTCCCAATATGCTTCATCAGACAGGTGTGCAAATTATGATTTTCATCAACAACAATGTTTCAGTGTGGGCACAAATTGTTTGGAACTCATGCTCATCTCTTGGTTTATAAAATTGGCTCCTCTTCTGGAATTTTGTAACGGACCGGTGCCCGGTCCGAGATCTTTCCAACTTGACGACGTTCATCATTTCTTGGATTTTTTTTATGATACCATCCTTTATTAGCCAGATCTTGCGGATCGATAGTTATGATCCTATAGGCTCAGCATTGTGAAGTATCTTTGGTTTAGTGTCTATTCTCCCTTGGGTTAGAAAAAGGGTCAATCTTGGATGAAAGGAGGCTTCCCTCTATTTTAGTAGTAGAAAGTGAGCTCTTGGACCTATTGAATGGATTGGGGGTTTTTGTTCTAAGAAGATAAAATTCTAGCTGTCCATTGAAAGATCTGGTGTAAACATGACGAGGGCAGCCATCTTTCGATGATGGCTTGCGTGCATTCTTTAAAAGAGTCTTCAACTGTGAAACTCCCCTAATGGACTCATTTTCATATTTAGCAAGGCTATTCAGTCGTGTGAGAAGAATATTAGGATATTCTTTGACACTCCATATTTTGAGAAAGGCTCTTCAAGTCTATCCATGTTTGATGTTCCAATGTAGGCTTAGGGATCAACGCTTTGAGGCATCAAGTAAAGAGAGCATATGAACAACTTCATGACTAGATCTTCAAGATCATCACTAATGGGGTGAGCCGAAAATGACCAGCCAGCGTGTGCTCTTCTACATCGATGTTGGCACATGATTTTGGTTGTATTGATGATGTATTAACAATGGTGTATTCAGGCTTCCAACAAGGACTTTTTGTCTGAGAAAAGTGGATCTTGTCTCCTTCCAAAACATATTAAAGTCAACATTGTGTCGCATATATACTAAGGTGTGAGAATCCATCATTCTCACAAGCCACCTTCATTTACGGTGCTAATCCTCAATACTTTGTTCCATACAATGTATAACCCAGTTTTTCAAAGCTTAAAAGTGAGAAGAGGTTCAGGGTTCTAGAAGGAATCTTCTAGAAAATGAGTTGCAATTCAGATGGTTTTCATTTTATCGACTTCTCATATTTGATGGGATCATCTCATCCATGTAACCATCTCTCTCATTATCCTTATATATATTGAAAGGTTTCTCATGGAAAGGTTAAACAAGATTAATTGAAGAATTGGTGAAGAAATTGTGTGTGAAGAACCCCCGCTTAGATAGAAGCTTGAGGACTCTAGTTGGTCTATCAAGAAAGGAATTGGATCTTCTTCATGCAAGTATAGAGCAAGTGTGTGTTGGAACCATGGGTCACTGAAAGGAATTCAAGTGACATCACATCATCGCTGTATCTTCTACTTTAAATTATTATGATACAACTACATGTCCTTTTCCCATAAAGTCGCTCTTACTTTATTGTGTGTAATTCCTTTTGATCATATGCATTAAGTTGGACATTGGAACATATTTTATATCTTCTACCTTCCTCTCCTCCTTCCTCCTCCTCCCTGGTTGGTTTGTGATGTCTTGGACTTGACCTCATGAGAACATCTGAGTGAAGCGAGAGAAAAACAGACCCAAGGAAGCATACAAAGGTATGTCACGGTTCCTCCTATTAGTAGATTCAATGATTCCAACT
This sequence comes from Picea sitchensis, assembly GCA_010110895.2. NCBI lineage: Eukaryota > Viridiplantae > Streptophyta > Pinopsida > Pinales > Pinaceae > Picea > Picea sitchensis. Next base: position 10,048 of record SNQJ01S0072392.1, read on the forward strand.
TAGGGAAGAGTCATGTCCTATTCTATTTTGTTTCTAGATCCAAGTGGATCTAGGGAGATCCAGTGTCCTGCGACCTACCGACATGTCCGATACCAGCCATGCACTCCACCGGGATTCAACCCATTTTTTGTTTTGATGTTTTTCTTGGCCATTTGCTCTTCCTTACCTTTTCATTTCTATTTACCTTTTGAGTCTTCAGAGACTCTAGCTTTACTCTCCGATCTAGAAGTCCCTTCAAAACTTTGTCTTTTTCCAAATTTTTTCCTAGTTTCAAGCATTCTCACACTAAACCCCTTTCTTTTACTTGTGAGAACTACTGGAGTTCATACCCTACTGTGCATTCTAGTGAAAACATCTCACACTTTGCTTGTGACTAGCTTGCAAGAAGATCGCTCCAGGCATTCTCGCACTGTACACTACTGCTTGCTTGTGAACCCATTTTGCAAAATTTTGAGATTTAGGTCTTTTGTATGTCAGATACCAGATTTGTATGTGTGTCTCAAGAGAACTTCTTGGGCCACTGATTCATTGTTTCTTGACTTCAGATTTTGTGAATATGAAGTCTTAGAAAATCAAAGACTTTTCTGTTCATTTTTCTCAAATCATCTCTTTACTTTTCTTAGCAAGGATATAAACTCTGATCCTGGAATCTTAGTGCTTTTTTGGTTGGGAGCTAGCGATCGGGCTAAAGTTGGGATTGGACTAATCTTTCAATTGCTCATTACTTGAAAAATAGTTACCCTCATGCATTTGAAAAAGACTACCACCGCTTGTAATTTTGTCTTCATTGAAAGATTGGTTTGCCTTTGTATGTTTCTTTTCATTAGTTATTGGTTTTCTTTAGTTCCACCAATCGTTGTGGTTCTTTTTGAAAAGAAAAAACATTTTTCTTTTAAAATCAATTTTTATTTCAAAACACATTGCCATTCAACTGTTGAAATGAAACAAATAGAGAATTGGCATTGTTCATGATTCATTGATATTGCATTTTAAAGAAGATTACATCGTGAGTTCAAGATTGTTCCAGAAAAAATCCTCTCTTTCCCTCCTTTAAATAGGATTCATCTAACGAGAATTGATATCTTTCATTTCTATCTATGCATTGTTGGGTTAAAGTCTCACACAACATCGCTTTTCCGCTCCTTGATATCAATATCTTTAATAATATTATGGATTTCTCCTCTCTTCAAAAAAAAATAACTAGTAACTCTTTTCTAGGACTCCATTACAACAACATTAGCTAGGCTAGAGCATTTTGGAATAGGTAGAGGGATACACTCTCTAAAGCACAAAACAACTAATAGCATCTTATGGTAAGGAGTGTCAAATTCCATTTGCAACATTTTGTCCGGGAAGCCCTTCTCACACAAGGTCAAACACGAGGTCGCATTGAAATTGACAAAGTTACTCACTGTGCTTGTTGATATTGGTTGGTGTAGATATTGTACATACACGGGGTCACTTGAGGTATACTCACAATGATGAGTGGAATACTTTCAATTTGATTTCGGACTTTTTATCCTACCCATACATTCAATACCGACTGTCAAGTGTACCCCCCAGACCCTAATTGCAAGTTGGTATCCTTAGTACCCACAATATTTAGGGTCCTTACAAAATGTGATGGTGAAGAGAAGTCTTTGATGTACCTAGAACAAACGTTGGTAAAACTCACTCAGGATCCTTATAGGGTCACCTATGGCTCTCACTGTAAGGGGACTTGCACCAGGGTGTAAGTCCATCAAGCAAGTCGCCAACGTGACCTTTTCCACCTCGCTCCAACTCCTTCTTATCTCTACTTGTGATGTTGGACTTAATCACCAACTAGTGACTTTTGAATTAGAAGGTCTTGTTTGCCCTGCTCTTGTTCCCTAGATTTTGTTTTATCAGCACTTTTATCGCTTGTTCAACTCCAAGTTGACCATAGAATTTTCTTCGTGAGGTTTGTCACTCATTCACAATAGACCCTCCACGCCATTCACATAGAATACAAGGCTTACCCCCAAAAAATATGGAAGGCTCTCAAACCCTTTGCCTACTCTTCAACTCAATGGTAGAGGGCTCTCCTCAACAGAAAGAAGTCCAAGACGCCACCACTCCACAAGTGGAAATAACTCACTCTAGAATGGTTACAAATTACCAATTCTCGAGAGACTTTTGACTTCATCCTAACTCCAAGAGACATATTATGCGAGTAAATTCTTCCAGAGACTTAGTTTTCTAGTCTTCTGGATCACTGGACTTTTCTGTGACTCCGAGGCCAAGATCCTTTTGGGACTATTAGCATTTCTATCTAGATTCCTTTGTTCAAGAGGGGAGTTGGATATCACTCTGCTCTCACCTTATTCTCAACATCTGGACTGTATTTAAAGACTTTTATCATACTTATTATTTTTCTTGGTGGCTGTGTTTCTCCGAAGGACATATTCTTGACTTCTCCTATTGCTAAATGGTCTATTACATGGGACGGGCAGAGAGCAGCAAAGAGGCTTGGTGAGTCTTCACCCAGGTTACCGTGACTAGACAAGACCCTATTGGCACACTGCTTCACCGTGAGTCATTCTAACACTCTCACCTTAGGTTACCATGCGTTGAATGCCTCTATTATCATTACTATGAAAATCACATCTGGAACTCCTGGTGGTCCCACTCCTTATGGGCACCATCTTGTTCTCGGTTTTATTCTGAAACTTCCCCAACCCCCTTTTGGGATGTATTATTCACCTCTCATCGGAGGAGCTGACCCTAGTGGCACTACTCAGTTTTTCAAACCTAATTATCATATTCTTTTTGGTGGACAATTTCACCAAGGAGGTTTGATTCAACCCCCTTGCAGTGGAACTCCACTGGAACCTAAATCCCAAATTGAACACAACCCCGACAGCACAACCCCCACTGGGAACACAACCCCACCCACCCCACCAATGGAAAAACATACTCCATCCTTGGCTTAGTATTGGAATCATTTGATACATCATAACCCTCAATCGACTAGGGGGAAAAAACCTCAAACTAACTCCGTCATGCACCCTAGTACAGGCCAACCATACCCAGGCACGTCTAATCCTATTTGGGGCTCAAACGCCAAACTTTTTACGCCTCTATTCAAGAGTACAACCCTATGAGTTACTTGCTCCACAACAACCACCAAATCTCCTGGATATTCACATTATATGTAGACTTCTTTATGGTCCTTAATTGGCGGCTGACCAGACTCATTCCCTAAAGCCACCGGGGCATTCCACATGAATAGAAATTGCCTTTTCTAGCAATCTCTAGACCCTCCTGCAGACTGCTGAGGATTTTAAATGATCCGAACTGGGTCACTCTAATGGCCCAAGTGGCACTAGCCAAGCTACCGTAGCTCTGACATCCCAAATTCGATGGCAAAGTGGGAGTAGGACCCAAACAATCACGCCATATGATTCTTTCACCTTGGTGCTCTCAACCCAACCTCTTGATGACTCTATTCGCTTATTTTTCAAATTAACTCACGGGTTTTATGAAGTGGTAGAGCATAGAATTAGTACAAGGTTTCTTCATGATCTCTCAACACTCAAGTCACATGGTTTTCTCACCCACTACTACTACCGTCCGCTAACAAATGGGGACCTGATATTTGAGTTATTTCAAAACAACCAGCCACTCACATCCATCACATTTGCGAGCGACGAAGATGACGCCTCATCAAACTCAAACTTCATGATCAATCGTCATTGGCAGAGTGGTTCATTAAATCATTTGTGAATGACATCTGTCATGATATCGCCATGGGTGGAGTTGTTGCAAGAATAGCCATTAAATGCATCAATACCTTAATCTTGTTTACTCACAAACAGTAATTCCTTTTACGACACTCCCCGACAGCGCTTCTGTCCTACTTCCGCTAATTTCAACTAATCCAGTTGCTTCTTATGCAGCTGATGGTGTGATTGATACTTTCCATGCCCAACCACATACCGCCCAAACCTCTAGCAACAACCCCAAACCCATTTCTTATAATGTTCAAAATGTTCTGCCTACTCCTTCACCAATTGTTAATAATACTTTTCGTAAACGCTAGTCCAATCTACCCCCGCCGTAAAACCAACAATCCATAAAGGAAGGGTTAGCGAGGAAAAAATACTTCACAAGCGTGAGAGAACCAAAATTAATTGCTGATGAGGCTTATAGCCAAACCCCAATACTTTGTCTTTATCCTGTGGTGATGATCACTACACTAAGGATTGTCCACCTATGACCTTCTGAGGTTACTAAGTTCCTTTGACCACGAATTGCCCAACTCTGGTTGTATTGTCACAACCCTTCCCTTTCAACAAGGCCTTAACCGTCATTCTTATATGACCAACCATCCTCTCCACTACATCCTTCTTGCCTTAATGCCTGTGTGATTCAAAAGCAAAGTGACATCACACTTTTACCACTCGAGCTAAATATTATTCTTCCTTTAAAGAGAAGGTTGATGCTATAACTCCTTCATTGGCCCAACCATCTCTTATGACTCCACCTACCAATGGTCTCTTCATCTCAATGACCAAGCCTCGACACGCCCTTCTCCTCCTCCAAAGGTAATCATCTTAAATCAACTTTCAAATCCTGCCCGTGTCAGCCTGACTACAAAGATACAGCCAGAAGATTCACCAAGCACCATCTCATGTATGTTAGCTCCTCGGTCCTTCAAAGTTGTCCCACAGTTAACTACATTGTTGAAATCTTAGCCCAAGGAATCGGACCACAAATACTAATTTAATAACTTTTGGTTCTAGAAGATCACATTCCAAGGTTACCCCCAACTCCATTCCAAATACAAGTGATTGTCTCTGATAAAAACATTTGTAGAACTGTTATCCATGCGAGGGTGCCTCAAATGTGTGTCATACCCATACCGGAAAGCCATCGGATCTCCTTCTTTGATTGAATCCCATAACAAACTCAAATCCTTCAATGGATCCAGCTTTAAGCCTTACGATGTCCTCCATTGCCCATCACTTTAGAAGGAAAAACGGTCCAATTTGAAGTGGAAGTCTTTGACGCTCCTCTCGATTACAAACTCCTAATTGGTCTTAGTTGGATTGATTCCATGTGTGTATTTGTGTCTACCCTTTTCCGTGTCTTATGTTTTCCTCACCAGGGAAAATTGGTTATGGTTGATCAACTTGCTTTTTTTTAATTCTGATACTCGCACTGGTAATGTGTCGTTTATAGCTAAAAACCCGCCGGGTTACGAGAATGTCTGTGTAGGTCTTCTTAAAGACTCTTTGTTAATTGGTACCTTCCCCATCCCACCACACGATGTTTCATATTCATCATTGCTTCAATCAACATGACTTCCACCGGAACCCCTCGCATTCAGCGACCCATGAATGGTACCCAATCGGGATATCATCTTTGTTACGCTGATTTAAATGCCTTTTGATTTTGGTCAACCGCCTATTAGGCCATTCAATCGCGAACCCTTCTTACCCCTCTCTTTGGTGATTTATCTCCATCCTTTTCAGATCATTTTTCATGGATGAGATGATATAAATCACATGGAAGATACCCCCGATGATGGACATCACCGCTCCATCCTCTTCCTAGAACAACAAACCATAGAGAGTTACCAACAGATCTCAATCTCCGGCTGCATAACCATCAGCATTTCAACCGTTCCCATGTCCACACACGATGTGTTTTTTTTTGAAGGGAACTTAAGCAATATATCACCCATCATTCCCCTCAACATATCCATAAAACCCAGAATTGCTCTAAAATGTGCATATTATTTGCTGTTCCCCTAACCAAATCGTCACCTACAAGTCACTTTTCAAATAATTTCATGACGTTTTCACCTAGAGCTATTAAGAAATGTCGGGTATTGACCTTGACATTGTGATACATGATATTAAGACATACCCGTATGCTAAACATGTTCGACAACGCCTTCGTCTGCCACTTATAATGTGAAGCGTACCGCTATCAAGCTTAAAGTCGGTGAAACTTTCAAAGAAATTTACCCTGTGGCTCTCACTGAATGGGTTTTCAATATTGTCCCAATCGACAAGAAACAAGGCACAACTTATGCATTGATTATAGGGACATTAATAAAGTTTGTCCTAAAGACAACTTTCACCCTTCTCATTTCATCAGATTGTCGACGACAGTAACGGTTTCACATCTTCTTCTCCATGGATGGTTTCTATGGATATAATCAATCAACATTGTTCCCGAGGACCAACACAACACCGCTTTTATTTTTCCTTAAAATTTTCACCTATCGAAAACTACCTTTCGGCTTGAAGAACGCTACAACTTTCGCTGTGCTATGTCTGGCTTTCCATGATATCAGCACACGTAGCCATATCTCATGACTTACCCGGCCATTCCATGCACCATTGATCATCCAATACACCTCTGTGCCATTTTCCTTTGTTGTCGATTTTACCATATACGCTGAATCCTCACAAATGCGTTTTTGCGTAGAATCTGGCCGTCTCTTTGGTTTTATTGTTTCACGCCAAGGGATCGTGTGGTAGATCCTTAAAGGTCGAGGCGATTCTCAATATCCTTCCTCCTTCTTCGCTGGTATGGTGCGGGAAAGAAAACAAATCTTTTGAAGCTCTAAAATTGTCTCTGACACGTGCTCCGCTTCTCTCACCCCCCGATTACAGTCACGATTAATTCCTCTACCTTGCAGCCTCAAATTACACCATCTCTATGGTTCTCATCATGAGAATCATCCTCCAAGAGGATGATTCTCATGATGAACATGTCATCTTTATTATTTTGATTCAAGTCTACCCACCAAATCAAGTATTTACATGTTGAAAAACTTTCCTTGGAAGCCATCCAAATAGTTCAATGTTTCTGGCACTATACCCTTTCTCGCAAGACTACAATGATTTATAACTACAAACCTATGCAACACATTCTCACACGCCAACCTTAAAATATCTAAATGGATAGTGATTTTCTAGGATTTTGATTTGGAATTCGAACGTGCCAAGTCCCAGAAGTCCTTAGTGTTTGTCGAATTGATATGCTTAATTTCTCCCCACTTAAACGGAAATGGCAAATTTATTCATTACCTCCGATGAATCCTTTTCCAATTAGTTCCACGATTTGGTGTGGAGATATCATCATATATCTCCAAAACCCATACTTTCCGGCCAACTTTTTCTGGGTGATCGACCTAATACACTACCGCTTCCTCGCCAAGATATTATCCTCTATGGATACTATTATCATCGTGGAATGACTCAAAATTTTTCACGCCTTCACGCTTGACGAAGCCGAAAGCCTTAAATGACTTCCATTCTAGATCATGTGGTGGTCACATGTACAGGTATGCTATCATCGCATTTTCGAGATCTTATACGGCTGTGCTATGGCCTTTATTTAATTGCATAATTTCCATCCAAAAATTCCATGCTTTCCATGTGACCTATAACCATAAAATATGGTCACATCATCCTTCCTTCACCCTCGTGGTTTTCGTCCACCCCTTTGCAAAATGGGGTATCGATTTAATGATACGTCACCCTCACTTGGTCGAGGGGAATGGATACATTATTGTAGCCGAGATTACTTTTACTTAAATGGGCCGAGTTGATGATGACATTTGACAACACTGGAAGACCGCAGCATTATTCATTTCAATCACATCATAGCTCGCTTTGGTGTTCTCGCTATCGGCCATTGATCAAGTAGTCACTTTAGAAAACATGCTGATGTCAAAACTCTCATCGGGAATTGTGGTCTTTCCATGAAAACTCAACTTCCTTATTACCCACAAGCCAATGGCCAAGTCACAATTAACAAAAGTTCACAACCATGCTTTACCTAATGATAGGAATTACAAACAAGTTGGGACATAAATGTTTTTTCAAAGATTGCGGGGCTTCACGGACGTCCGCTAATTCTCATACCGGGTTTACACCATTCCTACGGGCTTATGGTCTAGAAGCCATCCTCCCCAATTGAATGTGAGATAATTCTCCTGAAACTAGCTTTTCATCGAACTTCTCCCAAACACTTTTGCCAAAGAAGAATGTATGCTGTATCTCATGCGGTTAGATGAAACTCGACATCTATCGCTACCTTCTAGAATATAGAAGCCCGTAAGAAACATCAATGCCCACGACAACATGTCAAGTCAGATTTTCTCCGGTTGATATCCGTTCTTTATGAACAAGATCGATATGCTAGGAGTCGAAAATTCAAAGCCATGGCGTAGGTCCTTATATCGCTAGATCTAGAAGGAGAAATGAGCTACTGAGTTAGTAGATTACGATGGTATCCCTGAGTGAACCTAGAAACGGGTTGTACATAAAGAAGTACTACGCATAAGTCACTTGTGCATGAGTACTTGTATTTTATTATATCATACTTGTGTTACCATAGTATGATTTTTTCAAGATCCGGTTCCCCGGCCTATGTTACGCCAGGTTTGGTTTCCAAATGTGTCGAGTCTTCGGGCCACCCCACATTGGTTTTGCTAATGGCTACAGAAATCAGAACTCGTTTCTGCAGCTTGGGCAATTTACTCTACAAACGAACTTTCTATCACTCTTACAAGGTGTGTGTCTCAATCGCAAACCAACAATATTGTAGAGTATAGTGTCATTATCAAATTGTTGATTGATGTTATCTCACTTGTATCTTTATCACTTGGTTGTACTCTACTTGATTCATAGCTAGTAGTACTACGCTAAGTAATGTCTATGCTATTCTAAGTCCTACTTTATTACTGGTATATCTACGAATTCTCCTCTTGAACGCTATTTCGGATTATATTGAGTATCAACATATTCAAAATAACGTTCCAAGATGTCTAAATACATTAACTAATGCATTAGATAACTATGTATTGGATGTGTATATTTGGGCCATTTATAAACCAATCACATCACATGTATCACATAACACAAGATAAGTAGGTAGAATCCATATATATGTATATAAATCTATCAAAAGTTTACAAAAAGTTTTGTCCAAGGACCAAAATTTTAAAATCAAGTCAGATTCTACAAAGTAACGCCATGGGTGACGCTCGTGATAACACATGACTGCCTGCTAACCCATGAAGAAGCTCTGGCCATCAGACTCGACACCACCATATGGCAATCGACAATGTAGGACTTCCAATAGGCATGTCCTAATGTCACATCAACCCTCTAAGTTTTTCTCCATTGCCTCATAATCTTCAACATCCCATAGTGGCACTGGAGCCACCTCTCCATGTCATTGAATAGGAGAGGTACCCAGAGATCGACAAGGCCCCATGCGGCCATTTAAAAGAGTTTTTGTAATTAGAACTTGGACAAACATAAAAACATTACATTTGATAAAACTCACAAAAACATTTAAAGAACAAATGTACTTCTTACCTAGATCTCCCCACTGAAAGCATCTTCATATAGGGCCAAATCCAGATCCCCTAATCCAAACTTATGATAGGCATGGATCGCCGAATTATCACCATTTGTACAACCAATCAAAGAATGAATTGTTATATTTGATGATTGTCCAAATATGTCTAGCCATGAGGTTGCATCACCTCAACATCCTCGAATCCTCCTCGAGTCGGTAAACCCAACTCAACCCCGCAACCTCAAGAAGGGAACCCTCTCAAGAAAGAAGGACACTTACAGTGATCTGCACCGAATATGTTTTGTGCTGCCTTTTCATTTTGTCAACTGTCTCTTTATGCTATGAAGGACTGCATCTGACTAGTTAAATAATTGAGGCTCAATACACTCTATGGAACACTGAAATTATCTCCAGAGAGCCATGCGAGGAGCAGCACTCCCAGCCATACAAGAAATGGTGACCAGGATGCGCGAAGGTCAACTTCCCTCGGCCCCTAAAATGGCCACCTTCTTTCCTTCTTTCTCACTTAGAACACAAGATCGACGAATACCACTCATAAGAAACCCACCACCTCGACTACCAGTCAAGATAGTGTGGTACCCACGCTGTGATAATCCTGTTAGGAAGTAAACGCCCTCGATATCCAAGGACAATGTGTGGACTCCCACACAATACTTGTTGTCCAGCGTCCCATATGAATGAGAGGTAATTCAACAACTCCCACTTGGGCCCCTCATAACGGATCCAAAAGAATTGTGGAAACCATAGTCTCAGAGCGTAATAAATCTGCGTCTCTGTCATTCCCTCGGCAATAGAATCATCTCTTCATGTCAGATTTCAGGCCACCTGTAATCCATCGCGGATTCACAAATGCCTTCACAAGAACCATAAAAGAAGGGTCAACAACTTATTTCAAAATGCACACATTTTCATTACAGTCATCTTTCAAAATTTCATTTTATGTTCTCAGGTGCCCCTTTAGCACGCTATGCAGATTCTCACAGTCCCATATGGCTAGCTCAAGTAAGAATGCCCTCGGCACAACTTCATTCAAACAAGCTTAAAATCTTGAAATTTGCCAATGAAAAACAAAATTGAACCATGAAAAGGTAAAAGACAAGGATCTTACCTCACTGCCAGAGATGGTTTTCCAAATGGTTTCCTATGCTTCCTGTGATTGAGTGATGAAATTTGAGGTAAAAAAGGGATGTTTTGGGCAAAGTTATTGGCAAAGTCACAATGACTATGGTAAAATCCATTTTACCCACTTATATTTACTTTTTACCATTTTTGTTGATTTTTATAATTGTTTTATTCATCAAACCTAATGCCTAATAGCCCTATGAGTGTGAATTTTTGCAAATATAACGACTTTGAAGTCTACATGAAGGAGTACGGATATTTTCTCTTCTTCATCACATCCTTAATTATTTTTTATGGTTTTTAGACAAAACCTCGAGCTTGGTCTTTGTTCGTTCTCACGCTCGAAAATACATGAGAACGTAATCGAGCACACTTTTATCACTTTTTCGGTCTCATAAAGGTTACAAAAAAAAGGAACCCCCTGGAGTTCTCTTTAAGCTCTTTTCAGACTCTCTAAACATCGAAAGATTGCCGAGTGATCTTGCTATTTTCACGCTCGTTAAAGTATTTGAAGTAAGCGTCTGTTGGGCAATAATTTATCTCTTTTTTTGTCTCATCAGACTACTTTATGAAAAAGGAACTGAGAGAGTTCTCTTTTGATTGTTTTTCCAGACTCTATAATCATGAAAAACCTTCGAGTTTTCTATCTTTGGACTCGTTAAACAAACATCGAAAGACCTGTAATGGGACTGAACCACTCCTTCCTAGGGTTCGTTAAACATACTCCGAGGGACTCGTCTGAAGGATGAGCTTACATCAACAAGCATATGTTATCCTCCTCAAGCTTGCGTAAAAATAAAGAGGTACTCACCAGAAATGGTGGGGAAAAATTTGGGAAAGGGATGTGTTTTCGTATTCATATTATTGGTAGTAAGTGTCTCTCTTGAACATGACACCTCCTATTCGTTATTTGAATCTGGTTTGGGAAATCCGTTTGTCTCTCAATCGACTTGCCACAAGGTCATATCCTGAGTCGTCTTTGAGTCAGTGCTGCCAAATCATTTGTCGTGTCGTTCATACGTTCAAGAGAAGTTAATCTGAAACCTCTATTGAGTCGGCCGTCTGCAGTTGTCCATTCTTACTGAGTCAGCCTTCCCTGTGTCCATGTCCATCTATATTCATACGCTGTTTCACCTTCAAACTCTATTACTTATTTCGTGTCATTGATGGGGGATACATCAAGACCCTTCTGTGATGAGTCTTGTTTCGTCGACTTCAACTCATTATCCGGAAACAAGACTTAGAAATTATTCGGTACCTTGGAACTTTCATGTATCAATGGCAGGTTCTCTCACTTTCGACAATGGGTTTTCATCATTGATCCCTAATCGGGAGATTTCATTGAATGTTTGACCTCAGCTCATTTATTCACATTCATTATATTTTACTAGTGTACCTTGGGAGCCATTGACATTAATGGTGATTTCCCTCACACTTGTTAACGGTTGCATCAATGATAGGTAATCAAGTGGTTTCTACCATGTTCGACTTCGGCACATGTAATCACATGGTTAGATTCGTACTTTTGGGTGATGGGATTGAAGACCCTGGGTTTCATCTTTTTTATCCAGGTTGCGATGGAGTATGTATGATTTGCATCGACACATAGATCCACTTTGTATGTCGTGTGGCTATGTCATCTTAATTTGACTCTTCTTGCATAGATCCACAGTGTATTCTTGGTGGCTATGCGATATTTTTGATGGCATGGATCCACGGTGTATGATTGGTGGCCATGACCTATGTTCATGATGTTATCTGTCTATGATCTGAGTATGGGAATGCCTACCTCAGAACTAGTATTATATTCTGCAGATGCTTGTACTTTTGGTTTCTGACACACACGCGCAGTTTACAAACTATTTCAGTTGTCACTGATTTCGGCCTCATACTTTGGGGGGCATTCTGTTACACATGATTTTGGTCATCTTGGTGATGTATTAACAATGGTGTATTCAGGCTCCCAAATAGGACTTTTTGTTTGAGAAAAGTGGATCTTGTCTCCTTCCAAAAACATATTTTCAAAGTGAGTTCACAGGCTGCATATGGCCTAGGGTGCGAGAATCCCTCATTCTCACAAGCCACCTTCATTTAGGGTGTGAAATTCTCGCAGTTTTCTCCATACACAGGGTGCGAACCTATTTTCAAGCTTGGAAAAGAGAAGATGTATCGAAGGTTCTAGAAGGGAATCTTCTAGAAAATGAGTTGGCATTCGTATGGTTGTCATTTTACTGACTTCTCAGATTTGATGGGATCATCCTCATCCATGTAACCATCTCTCTTTCTCCTATATATTAAAAGTTTTCTCATGGAAAAGGTTAAGCAAGATTAATTGAAGAATTGGTGAAGGAATTGTGTGAAGAACCCTGCTTAGATAGAAGCTTGGAGACTCTAGTTGGTCTATCAGGAGGAATTGGATCTTCTTCATGCAAGTACAGAGCAAGTGTGTGTGTTGGAACCAAGGGTCACTGAAAGGAATCTTGTGACATCAAGGCGATCAGGTTGTATCTTCTACTTTCAATTAATATGATACAACAACATGTCCCTTTCTCATAAAGTCATTCTTACTTTATTGTGTAATTCCTTGATCATATGCATAAGTTGACATTGAATATATTTTGTTATCTTCACTTGGGTTGGTTTGTGTTGTCTTGGATTTGACCTCATGAGATTATCAAAGCAAAGCGGGAGAAACAGAGACCTAAGGAAGTGATACAAAGGTATGTCACGTGTTCCTCCTTACTAGCAGATTCAATGATTGCAACTTAGGGAAAGAGTCATGTCCTGTCCTATTTTGTTCTAGATCCAGGTGGATCTAGGGAGATCTGTTAGTGTCCACACCTACCGATTAGTCCGATAAAAACTGATTGCATCAGTACCAGTAAATTTAGGCAAGCACTTCTCATACTTGGGTGGCATTTGCCTAGGGTAGCCTGGTATGGATGACATGTCTAATGGTTTGAAAAGAGTAGATGACCATTGTCTTTGATTGTTGGCTAGGTTCGTTGTAGTGGTCTGAGAGCTAGACATGATTCCTAAAGGAAGGCTCTTCCCGAAAAGTGATTTGACAACATGAGAGTTCTTGGGAGGCTTCCTTTTGAAAGATAAAGGAGGATTATTGAACCTCTTTTTAGTTTGTGGATTCGCCAGATAGTTTACTTGAAACTATCAAAGAAAAGGGAAAACACCCTAGTGGAGTCGCCAGGTAAGCTTGTAAGATAAGGCTCTTGAGGCAAGGCTTACTAAAAATATGTGTTGTTTGAGGAGAAATGACTCAGTGTTCCCCAGCAATGGTGCCAGAATGTTATCGCACAGTTTGTAGCTAGGTCAAATGGCTATAAGATGGAGGTCAAACTGGCGTAATAGGAACATATCCCACCCAATGTCACCACGATGGGGAGGTTATTTCTCTTTAGGGAGGTCAAACCCAGGGGAGACATCCTCGGTAACCTGGAGTCTTGAAGAGGCAAAAGTTAAAAGGACAAAGGTAAATTTTCCCCTTCAGAGGTCACTACCAAAATAGATAGTCACAGATAAAAAACCAATAATGAAGTGAATCCCCAAAGGAGAACACCTGCCCGGAACAAAGAAACAACAAACCAATATATGCAAGCTATAATTCAATGGGTTAGTACTTCATAAGACTATATGATATTTAAATAAGCAATTATGGCAATAAATATTGATGAATTCAATGTTTATCTATATAGCAATGCAAATAATATCACTTCTTCAATAGATACTGAAATGACATGGAATTCAATGTAACAAATCAACACACCATCAATTAATGCCTAAATCACCATTCAATTTCTCTTAAAACAAGACGTTGTTGCATAAAGATGAAATATTCAGGTGTGACGTCAACAACTTAGGGTTAGCATTTAGTTAGGGTTTCAATTTAGAAAAGAGTTTGAGAGTTTGTTTGATCACTTTCACTTCAATGTTGGAGGTCTAAGATCAGTTCCTTTGGGCTAATGGATTCAATTTAATAGAGGATGCAAGGGTTGAAGGAGGATGGCTAAGGACTAGAAGGAAAAGTTTTGAAGTGAAACTATGACAGGGCCCCAGAATTAAATCCCTAGGGGAGAGAGGCTCACTCTGGTATTGCTAAAGCAAGGTCTCGTGCTCTCTCCTCCTTCCTTAGGTTAACTTGGAAAAAAAGGCTAGCATGAAAGATAAGTCAAGACAAGAGAGTGTTGCTACAGCAAGGCTCTATCACTAAAACCTAGAAGAAAAACAACCCTAGGTGTAGATAACCTAGGCCTGGGATGTCTCCTCCTTCTTGACTTCTGGAAAGTATGGCTATATCAGGGAGAAGAAGAAATGAGAGTGTAGCTATGGCTAGGCTCTTTCTTCCTTCTTCAATGGCTGAAAATTTCTCTATTAGGGGACATGAGACAAGGACCTACTTGTGTGCTTGTCACCTAGGGTTTTGATTCAACAAATTATAAATACATGTAAGAAAATAATGCTACAACCATTCAATCAAGAAGTTTTGTAGAAAAATACTTACAATTCTTTAAGAAATAACCATGCAAACCCTAGTTGTAACACCTTCCTTCAAGAGAAAAACCATAAAATGCCAATAAATTCCTTCCTTCAAAAAGTGTGCCTCACCAAACCAACAAAAATACCCAAGTAGGGTGCTAAAATCAGACCTTACTAATGAGTGAGTGATGTGTTATGATAAAATGAGGCTAAAACTCCTTAATATATAGTGTATCAATGACCTAATTTACTTTTTAGGTCATAAAATGGTCGACAAGGATAGAATATCAAAATAATACTATTTTTACATTAAATGTTCAATTTAAAACCCTAACTGAGAAAAAGTAAGACGTCAATCCCCAATGAGGGAGACGTTAGCCCCTTTTAGGGAAAATGCAGCACCAAAGGGAAAAACGTTGGCCCTCTTTGGGCCTCCTAATCATGCCACACATGCCAACTATCCTATCAAACTGTCACATGCTCAAGGTGTTGTCATGAGCTCCTAGGTGACATCCTGGGCCATCCAGGGAAAACGTTCCACTGGAAGTGGGTCAACCCCCCTAGGTCGGGCTCTGCCAAAGTGCCTCTGATGAAACGTCCTCTTCTTCTCTAGTGTAAAACCTTGATCAATGATTGTCCTGTCTCTGCCCCCTGATGGGGTCTCAAGATCCATATAGTGGGATCTTCAGCCCCATGGAGGTCCGACTTGATCATCTCCCCATGTGTAGCGGTCCAAATGGTACCTGTCCGTTGAGCATGGTCCTGCATATCAAAAGATACACCCTCCATGGGCTCATTAGTCACATGGATCATAGCAATGTCAATCACATTTCATCATTAATATTATTAAACATATTCATAAAAATCTTGATACATCAGTCAATAGCTCAAATACATTACAAAAACCTACAATACAATACTGTAGAAAAATACAAGACGTCATATTGGGCTAGTATCCACAAGAAAAGGGAAGTTTCCAGGAAGGTTTCATCCAAGCCATGTAAGTGAGGTGATGTAGCTAGGGGATGTCTAGACATGTGGGTGAAGTGAGAGCCAGGGATGCATAGTGTTATCTGTGGGTTCCTTTGTAGAAGGCGATTTGTACCTGTCATGGATGCAATTTTTTCCAAGCCCGTTCTTACCTTTATTCTTTTCTTTTCTTTCCTTTTTCTTCTTCTTTTTCTTTTTTATTCAAGGGCTAATCAGAGGACACTGCCTTGGCATGGTGACCAGAGCTAACAGTGTTACCCACAAGTACTTTCATAGAGATGAGAAGGCTGGATCGTGATGAGACCCCCTTTCCCTTAGCCATGCAACCAAAGGTCACTGCCCTGGTGTGGTAACTAGATGGTGGAAATGTCATACTGTTAGGTACCCATGAACCTAATAGGTTGGCTCGTGATGAGACCCCCTATCCTCTTGACTAGGTCTTGTTTGTTATTTTCTGGGTCCCTCTTATTTCTTACTCAGAGGCTTTTTATTGCCTTCTCCAGGATCCCTGGGCGAAGCATCTCGAGGTCTTATTTCTAGGATTTTATCTTTTACCAGCTACTTTTACCTTCTGGGCCTTTAGCCCCTTCTTCCCATGAGATAAGGCACAATACTACAAACAGGTCAACCCAATGCATGGACAAGGGAATGGGATAAGTGAGCAGGGGATAAGGTGAAATAGTGGTGCTATGATGGGAGCAGACGGTGGATTTTTAGAAATCCCCCCGGTGGAAAACCAAAACCTATGGGTGCAGGCTTGTTAGGGCACCCTGTCAATCTCCCGAATCATGGTCAATTGGGTTAATGTAAGATCCAAGCAGTTGTTAGAGGTAAAAGGGAATCAAATGCATATATTTAAAGGTTTCAATGATCAAAAGTGACACATACCATGATACCTGGACCAATTACCTCATGGAGCAAGAACCTCTTCTGATACAGGACCAAGCCGATGGTGATGGATGTTACTGTTGCTGACAAGATAAAGCTAATGGAAGAAGAAAAGGATAGGCCCTCCAGGTCCATGCTCAGGTCAATCCTGCTCTCAGTACTCCATGTCTAGGACTTGTAGGCCTCGAGACATGATCTCCTGGTTATCCCTAAAAATCAGGGATAACAAACCCAAATCGGGAGAAAAACACAAAATGTTTTTTCTTATATGTCATGAAGAATTACATTCATTGGAAGCCCCAACTTCCTTTGTTTTCTAGCTACAATTGGAAGGAGGCTCCAACCCCCTAGTTTCTTAGGATACAACCTGAGGGAAGCTCCAACTCCCCAATTCTCTGGCTACAACTATAAGGAGGCTACAACCCCCTATGTTCTCCGGATACAACCACCTGTCCTTGCCCCATCTTGCCACCCTGAAGTAGAAGTAGATTGATGGAACCACTGTCACACTACTACTGTGAGATATACCACTGTAAGTTTGTACCAATAAATCTGAACCATGCATCAAACTGTACCTCAACCTGTAATCAACCTGTACCATAAACAAGTGCATCAACCATGCACCCACCTATACCTAACAACCTGTAATCAACATGTACCATAAACAAGTGCCTCCAACCATGTACCAATTAAGTACCAATCATGTGTCAACTACTCATAAACTATGACTCATCAATATGTACCAACATCATCAACTACACACCTCATGTATGTGCCAACTCATCAATTTCTTGTCTCAACCATGTACTCAACATGTACCTCAACCAAAATCCCTCATCAATTTGATCATCCAAATCTGATTTGTAGCTCTATAATAGACTTGGTGTATATGATAACATTCATGCAAACCTTCATTAACTTTAACGACAAGAGACTAGCATTTTCATCAAACTTTTCTTTAGTCTCACATGCCTAGTTTTGGATTAGTCAACAACCCTAACTTGAAGTAATCATAACTTTGAACCTGTAATGTATAAATATATGAAAAATATACACAATTTTCTTCAGTTTTTTTTATGCAATTCCTCCAGGTGTCACTACTTGGAACCTCTCAGAAAAGGAGTTTAGAAAAAATGGCATACCTTGCTGAATTTTGACTTATTCTAGAGAGCGACCTTGTAGAACGTGCCCGCACCAAATTTTTGTTGAATTGATCTAAAAATGTTACATAGAATACTACTAATTGTACCCTAACCAACACATTTTTTCTCACTGAATTTGAATAAGTTATGACGTTTTTACCCGAAACACTTGTTTTTTACTAGTTTCAGGACTAGCCACAAACCCTATTTTCCATGGAGTGTAACTCCCAAAATACAACGAACCACAAGATGAATTTTTTACCACAAATACTTGGGTATTTTTTCTCAACGGAATAGCAATTTCATGGTCTGAATCATTATATAAAAACATTTATAGCGAAAATGGTGAGATGACCTGTGAATAACATACCTTAGAAAGCACCATCAAAAGAATTTATCCTTCCTTGCATTTCGGCCTTATTTTCTTCACCTTACCTCAGAAATTTGGCTTATATATCCTTGGTTACCTCAGAAACCTATATATATTCAATATTCTCAAGTGTGATTAAAATGAGAGAGCCTTTCCTCTTATTTATACTCTCCAAGTAGCTTCCTTAAAAACATCTTCTAGGTCTCTTGGCCCACTTTCCTTATTTTAGGGTTAACCCACTTCTAATTTATCCATTAAATTTATTATTGAAATAATTTATTTTGTATTCTCTTTGAGTTGTAATACACTCATCACTTCACTTTATTATTTACCTTTTAAAATCTCTTAAACCACTTTGACTACTTTGACCTTTTGGGGCTTCTAGATGACATATGAGGGTCCTCCCACTTCGTAAGGCCATAAATCTCAAACCGTGAGGAGTTATGTGACATTCCATATACCACCAGAAATGGAATGACATGTACTATCCATATAGAATAGTATTACCTTAAAATATATCAAAAATCATACCATTATCCATCAAACAAACTTGGGTCCATTACCCAAACCTAGGTTCTCCAACTTCACATGGTCATAACTCTCTAACCGTGAGGAGTTATGTGACGTTCTACATAATACCAGAAATGGCATGAAAAGAAATATCCATCTTGGATAGTTTCGATAACAAATTAATTGTCCTTCATCTCATTATTCCACAATTAATCATGGGCTCTCTTACTCCGCAAAGCGTCTTCCCGTGAGGGATTTCACCATAAGGGGACCACTTTGGAGTTCATCCATATTTACTTCTTATCAACCATGAAAAAACAATAATATATTTACATCAAACAATCTTGGGTCCATTACCCAAGCCATTGTGCTAGGGGGATTTCTTCAAGGGTTGAAATCAATGACAACCAACCTTAATCAACAATACTCACCATTTTTCCCACAGTCTTGCACCTCCTTTCCCTCGACAGTATCGAGCCTCCTTTATCGGTTTGATCTTTCCCTCCTTTCCCTCGGCCTCAAATGTACCTCTCATTCCTCTTTTCCCTCGACAATGGTACCGTAAAGAAATCTTTCATTACCAAATCTTGTCTCCTCAAATCGTATGGGTGCAAGACCTCGACACTGGCGCAGCTCCTTTCCCGGTATGATCAGTTTCAGATGACCCAACCCTAGTTGATTAGAGTAAGAAGGAGATGGGTGACCGACCCTCGAATAGAGTAAGAAGGATATAGGTAACAAATTCTCCTTTCTCTTTCTGCTTGGTCTACTCGGTCTTAGATGGGGTTGTTTTCTCGATCTCGGTCTCAGTCTCGATCTCGATCTGCTCAATCTCAGTCTGCTCAGTCTTCTCAGTTTTCTCAGTCTCGCCTTACCAAACCCTATCTCCTTACTAAACCCTGTCTCGACCTCAAAGATTATGGTGTGTATGGGTGAAATCGAATTATGTTTCCCCCTTAAAAAAACCCGCCTTAATAATTAAGAATTTTTCCTTACCAAACCCTCTCTCCGCCTCAAAGCGTATGGGTGAAATTGAAGGTTATTTCTACATTTTCATATTGAGTAGATTACATATAAAAAAATAAGTAATAATTATTATAATTAAAGGATTTTAGTATTTTTTTTTTTAAATTGTATTAAGAATAAATATTTACTCTTTGATTTTTTTATGAAGGGGTAATTTATTTTAGTAATTATCACTATAAAAATTATGAAACTTAGGTGGAAATATGGGAAAATAACGCATACATGAACCAATAATTAGTATTAAGGTCTAACAAGTTGGAAACAATGTCGTAAAGCTCTAACTAAACCTTCTTGAGCTCATGAACGACCATCGACAACACCTAAAAACCATGACATGAGTCCTCTCTAGGGAGTCTTTGGCATCCAATTAGTTGGCTATGGGTGACATTATGAGGTATTCTTGATCATCATGGATGGGTATTAGGTTCATGACTATAGTCCACTTGTATGCCAAAGGTCCAATTTAAAGGGTCTATGTTGTGGTTTAAGGCCTTGATTGTGGCACATTAGATCAATAATATTAATTTGGGGAATAATTCCCTATATTTATCCCCCAAACCATGGTATGAGACCCACCTGTCATGCAAAAAACCTTCTAATGGAACCCATATCCCACTCTAAGGATATTTACCTCCTATACAAGGCATGTTTTGTGGTTAATTTGTAGCCTTGTGCATGGCCATTGGTCCCTAGAATATGACATCTAGGTCCTAAATTATTTATATAGAACCACAAAAAAAATCATAAGATGAAATCAATGCAATTTCTATTCCATATCTAGCTCAAGCACCATGAGCAAGTCCTCAGGCCACCACACAAGACCATGGATGGTGAACAAGTTGTCATCAAGAGCCTTGAACAAGTCCTCAAACCAACATAACATAACTTAATTGGCCTTTAAGATGGATATAGGCATCGTGATTAGGTTTTGTACATTGAAAATGGGTGTAGAGGCATAAACATGGCAAGTTGGAAACAATGGCCTAAAGCCCTAACTAAACCTTCTCGAGCTCATGAACCACCATCGAAAACACCTAAAAACCATGACATGAGTCCTCTCTAGGGAGTCTTTGGCATCCAATTAGTTGAATATGGGTGACATTATGCGATCTTATTGATCATCATGGATGGGTTTTAGGTTCATGACTATAGTCCACTTGTATGCCATATGTCCACTTTAAAGGGTCTATGTTGTGGTTTAAGGCCTCGATTGTAGCACATTAGATCAATAATATTAATCTAGAGAATAATTCCCTATATTGATCCCCTAAACCATGGTATGAGATCCACCTGTCATGAAAAAAACCTTCTAATGGAACCCATATCCCACTCTAAGGATATTTACATCCTATAGAGGGCATGTTTTGTGGTTAATTTGTAGCCTTGTGCATGGCCATTGGTACCTAGAATATGACATCTAGGTCCTAAATTATTTATATAGAACCATAAAAAAATTATGAGATGAAATCAATGCAATTTCTATTCCATATCTAGCTCAAGCACCATGAGAAAGTCCTCAGGTCACCACAAAATAACATGGATGGGTGAACAAGTTGTCATCAAGAGCCTTGAACAAGTCCTCAATCCAACATAACATAACTTAATTGGCCTTTAAGAGGGATATAGGCATCATGATTAGGTTTTGTACATTGAAAATGGGTGTAGAGGAATAAAAATGGCGAGTTGGAAACGATGGCATAAAGCCCTAACTAAACCTTCTCGAGCTCATGAACAACCATATAAAAACACCTAAAAACCATGACACAAGTCCTCTCTAGGGAGCTTTGGCATCCAATTAGTTGAATATGGGTGACATTATGAGGTCTTCTTGATCATCATGGATGGATCTTAGGTTCATGACTATAGTCCACTTGTATGACAAAGGTCCACTTTAAAGGGTCTATGTTGTGGTTTAAGGCCTTGATTGTGGCACATTAGATCAATAATATTAATCTAGGGAATAATTCCCTAGATTTCTCCCCCAAACCATGGTATGAGACCCACCTGTCATGCAAAAAACCTTCTAATGGAACCCATATCCCACTCTAAGGATATTGAACTCCTATAGAGGGCATGTTTTGTGGTTAATTTGTAGCCTTGTGCATGGCCATTGGTCCCTAGAATATGACATATAGGTCTTAAATTATTTATATAGAACCACACAAAAGTTCATAAGAGTCATATGCAACCATTGAAACAATAAACACAACCATATCATGTGCAACCATGAACCTAAGACCCATCATGTGAAACCATTGAAACAATAAAAACAACCATATCCATGGCTTCTCGAGGTATTTTTAAATGGGCAATTGGAAATGTTGAAGTAATTTAAGGAAGGTTTACATACTAATTAAAATTATTTTATTTAATAATTGGTTCATCATCTTGATGATGACCTTCTATCATGATTTTCTAATTGGAAATATGCTTATATGTTTTGAAAAGAGAGGGAGTAAATCCTCATAGATTCAAGGACATGAAACATATATAATTTTTCAGAAAGTATAATTGATATAGATATATGAAGAAAAAAACCTAAGAGTAAGTGTTTGTAATAAATAATGAAGGATACAAGCAATGTTTACCATAGCCTTTCTTTTAAGCATCTATAACATCATGGTATGACATCACGATGACCACTTTGATGTTATATCCTTATCAGAATCAGATATGTTAGTTTCCTGAAGTCACTTCATTCCCCTAGAGGGGCATCAGGTACAATTTTCATATTTGAGAAGGAAAACCCAATATTAATGGCTTGTACTCCATCCTTCGAGGGAGGACAAGGTTCCCCAATCAACTCTTATAGGGAGACTATATCAATTTTTTTTTAAGTCAATGGTTGTTGATTTTGAAACTTCATCATCTCACATTGGTTGCTTAGGAAAATTCCAATTTTTTAATTTGGATTTGGTCCCTTTTTCCCTTGAAGGATGAGCTCGTGCATGGGGATAAATATTGTGTAGATGTCCTGTAAGTTGATGAATTAAACACTATAATGTTGTGTTCTCATAATTCAATACCTAAATCCACCTAAACATTTCATTTGAGGGTCATTTTATCTATAAGACTCTTACTCAGGTCTATTTCAACATATAAGATGTAGCTGTATGTACACAATCTCGTTATAAATTTCCAAAATTGATTTTATGTAACTGCTGAAAGTATTCTGTATATCCTAAAAAATTGATATATACCAAGAATGAAATGGAAAAGTTGGGAGGTTTACCCAAAGTGTCATTCTAGTAATTGAGATAGAGTTAGGATCAAAATTTGGAAAACAAGGAGATATAAAAAGCCCCACTCTTCCCCAAAACCAGGGACCCTACTCTAAAACTTACTTATAAGCAGCATGGTCGAAAATATGAATTAAAAAAACACCTTTGGAGCAGAGAGGAATCTCATAATTTTTTTTCCATGTTGAGTGGGTCCATTGGCACAACGTCAATGAAGGAGGCCAATAACCATTAAATATGCTCCTTAAAGGACATGTGTTTTGAAGTTGAAAGCACCTCATGTTATAACATTATTTGGTTACCAGTGACCATGGATTCATGTTTCCCAAGATATTATCCATTGAATATCTTTGATCCACATGAAACATATGTTAAATTGTTTTTCTTTCTCATACCCACATTCTTCCTTTGAGAAATGCACTGATACCCATGTGTTTCCTTTAAGAAAGGCAGGGTGTCTTCCAAAAGCTGTAAAAAGTAAAAAATGAGCATTAATTATGGACTCCTAAGTGGGGTTTATGAGATCCATGCAACTGTACAACCCTAATTATTATTGCCAACAAACTTAACCAACTTGTGATAGTATAAATTGGGTTCAAATGTTGGAGAAAGGAAACCAACCATTCTAGTACCCTTATGCTAGAGCATTATCTTGAGAATTTAGCCTTGGATTTTTATGACTAGTTCCTTTTGTAGAAACCCTTGTTTTTTGGATTGAATCTCTTTCTTAGACTCTAAGATCTAAATCCTTGTTGATTTTCCAATGCACATATGGCAAGGAGTTTGAAGCGGAGTTGAATTCTATATGTAGTCCAAGTAGGAGGAACCTGAACTCTACTGACAAAGATTATTTACATTTGTCTCTCTTGCGATGATATCAAATGATACTTGGATTCACTTCATATTTGGTTTATCAATTTGAAATTAAAATTTGATACTTTGCAAGTTAGTTGGACCTTGATTCAAATACAAATACAAAATTTGGAATCATTAACATATCTACTAGAACATATGAAAAATAGGGTTTATGGTTTCCATGATGATATGATGATGAAAGAAAGTGGGTGTGTGAGTGAAATTTGAGTCCAGAAACCCTCCCATATCGTTAAGGCATGAAAATAGTCTATCCAGGTCAAATTTCAATGCATATAGATACAGTTTGAAAAAAGTTCACCGTTGGCCCCATTCACATGTCATTGTAGCCCGCCTCTAGTATTTTTATGGTGTTGATTAATAAATCAACGAAAAGGAGGGATTTTTCATCACAACTATGACACAGATACATTGTATATACATTAATGTAGAACCTGGAAGAAAAATGAAGAAATACTGACAAAAGCTTAAAACTTGCGTCAACCAAATTGTGTACTTTGAAAGAAAATTAGGGTTTATGGTTTACATGATGAATTGATGATGGAACAAAGTGGGTGTGTCAGTCAAATTTGAGTCCAAAAACCCTCCCATATTGTTAAGGAATGTGAATATTCTATCCATGACAAATTTCAATGCATACAGAAACTGTTTAAAAAACTTTCAACATTGGCCCCATTCACAGGTCATTGTTGTTGGTGTCTAGTCCTAGCACAATTTTCATTCCTTATTTTGTTTTCTGTGTTCCTCATTCCTCGTTCCTCGTTCATTTTTCCTTTTTACTTGTTCCTTGACCATGGTGTAGTCCCCAAGATCCATTAGTTTTGTAGAAAACATACTAATGGCATAAAATGTCCCACACAAAGACCAAATTAATATCCGCTACATAAGTCTTTTGTATTTTTTCAAGAACTATGTAACGAATCTCAATTCTAAGAACATTCAAATAGGACATAAGAACCTTAATTTATTTACTTAAACATGGGTGACATAACACTATCATTCAATAGTCAAATTGTTACATTTCATTGTCAGGCATCATGTGTACTGAGGGCTTGAGCCACCACAAAGGAAACATACAAAGAATATTTGTCTTATGAACAGGATATGGTACTATCCATTTTGAGGTTTGGAATATAGATTGTTCTCGTAGAATAAACTACATTTCACCATAATATAATACCTACACTCCTTTCAAACCATGTAACACCATTCAAATTAGACACAATATTCTTGCGAGGAATTAGCTATACTATCGACTAAATTTTTTCGTCGATAGTATAGCTAATTCGTCACAAGATTATTTACATTCGTCTCTCTTGACACAATATCAAATGATGCTTGGATTCATTTCATATTTGTTTTATCAACTTGAAATTAAATTTGATACTTTGCAAGCTAGTTGGACCTTGAGTCAAATACAAATATGAAATTTGGAATCATTAGCATATCTACTAGAACATATGAAAAATAGGGTTTATGGTTTCCATGATGATATGATAATGGAAGAAAGTGGTTGTGTGAGTGAAATTCGAGTCCATAAACCCTCTCATAACATTAAGGCATGCGAATAGTTTTTCCAGGTCAAATTGGAATGCATACAGATACAGTTTGAAAAAAATTCAACATTGGTCCCATTCACATGTCACTGTTGACCGCCTCTAGTATTTTTATGGTGTTGATTAAGAAATAAATGAAAAAGAAGGATTTTTCATCACAACTATGACACATATACATTGTATATACATTAATGTAGAACCTGAAAGAAAAATGAAGAAAGACTGACGAAAACGTAAAACTTGCGTCAACCAAATTTTGTACTTTGAAAGAAAATTAGGGTTTATGGTTTACATGATGAATTGATGATGGAAGAAAGTGGGCGTGTCAGTCGAATTTGAGTCCAGAAACCCTCCCATATTGTTAAGGAATGAAAATATTCTATCCATGAAAAATTTCAATGCATACAAAAACTGTTTGAAAACATTTCAACGTTGGCCCCATTCACAGGTCACTATTGCTGGTGTATAGTCCTAGTACAATTTATGTTCCTTATTCCGTTTTCTATGTTCCTCATTCCTCGTTCCTTGTTCCTTGTTCCTTTTTCCTTGTTCCTTGACCATGGTGTAGTCCCCAAGATCCATTAGTTTTGTAGAAAACATACTAATGGCATAAAATGTCCCACACAAAGACCAAATTAATATCCGCTACATAAGTCTTTTGTCTTTTTTCAAGGACTATGTAACGAATCTCAATTCTAAGAAGATTCAAATAGGACATAAGAAACTTAAGTTATTTCCTTAACTATGGGTGACATAACACTATCATTAAATAGTCAAATTGTTACATTTCATTTTCAGGCATCATGTGTACTGAGGGCTTGAGCCACCACAAAGGAAACATACAAAGAATATTTGTCTTATGAACAAGATATGGTACTATCCATTTTTAGGTTTGGAATATAGATTGTTCTCGTAGAATACACTACATTCCACCATAATATAATATCTACACTCCTTGCAAACCATGTAACACCATTCAAATTAGACACAATATTCTTGCGACGAATTAGCTATACTATCGACTAACTTTTTTCGTCGATAGTATAGCTAATTCGTCGCAAGATTATTTACATTCGTCTATCTTGACACAATATCAAATGATTCTTGGATTCATTTCATATTTGGTTTATCAACTTGAAATTAAATTTGATACTTTGCAAGCTAGTTGGACCTTGAGTCAAATACAAATATGAAATTTGGAATCATTAACATATCTACTAGAACATATGAAAAATAGGGTTTATGGTTTCCATGATGATATGATGATGGAAGAAAGTGGTTGTGTGAGTGAAATTTGAGTCCATAAACCCTCTCATAATGTTAAGGCACGCGAATAGTCTTTCCAGGTCAAATTGCAATGCATACAAATACAGTTTGAAAAAAATTCAACGTTGGCCCCATTCACATGTCACTGTTGCCCGCCTCTAGTATTTTTATGGTGTTTATTAAGAAATCAACGAAAAAGAAGGACTTTTCATCACAAATATGACACAGATACATTGTATATACATTAATGTAGAACCTGAAATAAAAATGAAGAAATACTGACGAAAACGTAAAACTTGCGTCAACCAAATTGTGTACTTTGAAAGAAAATTAGGGTTTATGGTTTACATGATGAATTGATGATGGAAGAAAGTGGGTGTGTCAGTCAAATTTGAGTCCAAAAACCCTACCATATCATTAAGGAATGCGAATATTCTATCCATGACAAATTTTAGTGAATACATAAACTGTTTGAAAACATTTCAACATTGGCCCCATTCACAGGTCACTATTGTCGGTGTCTAGTCCTAGAACAATTTATGTTCCTTGTTCCTTGTTTTATTTGAGGGGTTTTTCACAAAAGTGCACCATCAACAACTTCTACAACATTTTTATTACA
Source organism: Picea sitchensis (assembly GCA_010110895.2). Classification (NCBI taxonomy): domain Eukaryota; kingdom Viridiplantae; phylum Streptophyta; class Pinopsida; order Pinales; family Pinaceae; genus Picea; species Picea sitchensis. The sequence continues at coordinate 37,512 of SNQJ01S0072392.1, forward strand.
TATAAATAATAATATGTAATTCATCTATCATTATTTACCTCATGTATTTTCCAAGGTCATATATAACTTGTTTTATGTTGTTGTCAAAGATGTCAGGCAAAGATAGAGTTATCACATACTGTAACAAAAAAATGGCACATTAATAAATTTCCGATTTCATATTAACAATATATTTACAAAATTTAGAAATATCACATCGATTCTTACCAATGCATAACAAATATACGAAAGAAATTACCTTGATGAAGGTATGCTAGTCATGAGTTTTTAACCTGCCAAATTCAACTTTCTTTGTTAATATATTCTTGATGTTTGAAGCAAATCCTGTTGGAAATCTATTTTTTCGAATGAACTATTTTACAACATTGCTTTCATCTTATTTAAATAACCATGGGAGGCTATTTCGATCGACTCCATTAGTCCTATTTAAATCAATAATATTTAGCATTGCATGATTGGCTTCTTGAATGTCACTACAAATTTTAGAAATTTTTT
>SNQJ01S0072393.1:13192-43855 GCA_010110895.2 Picea sitchensis
TTAAACCACTTTGACTACTTTGACCTTTTGGGGCTTCTAGATGACATATGAGGGTCCTCCAACTTCGTAAGGTCATAACTCTCAAATCGTGAGGAGTTATGTGACGTTCCACATACCACCAGAAATGTCATGACATGTACCATCCATATAGAATAGTATTATCTAAAAATATATCATAACTCATAACTTTACCCATCAAACAAACTTGGTTCCATTACCCAAACCTGGGATCTCCAACTTCTCATGACCATAACTCTCTAACCGCGAGGGGTTATGTTGCATTACACATACCACCGGAAATGGCATGACAAGAAATATCCATATAGGATATTTTCCCTGACAAATTCACTGCCCTTCATCTCATTATTCCACAATTAATCATGGGTTCTATTACTCCACAAAGCGTCTTCCCGTGAGGGCTTTCACCATAAGGGGACCACTTTGGAGTTCATCCATATTTACTTCTTATCAACCATGAAAAAAAAATAATGATCAACAATGGGCCTTGATCCATGAGGTACAAGTCAAGTGTTATGGTAAGTGTCATTTCAATCTTTTAGGCATTTGAGTATGATGTATCTTGGACTGCTTTACATTCCATGACATATTCTTGGACATTATACCTTTTTCCTTACTTCACCTTGGTGGTTGACAATGTTCCCTAGTAAGTGGCCTTCCTTGGGGATGGTTTTTCTACTAGGAACTCCCTTGAAGAGCCATCATACCATTCTAATACATACTTACCACTTTCCATCACTATTTCCCTCCATCTCCTTATCTGTTGGGATTTTAGGGTGTATTGACCCAAGAAGGGTTTGCCCCTCATTCTATAGAAAGAAGGGGATGAAGGCTCAGAGGGATGTTTGTTGGGTAAAATATAAACTTCTAGATATAAACCTTCCACATGATTCTCACGGGGATTCCCCCTAGAAAACAATGAAACACTTTTCTATAAGAAAAAGGGGACCCACAAGAATAATGATTAAGAATTCTTAAAGGGTTAGCTGGAGGATAGGAGGTCTCATCATGAGTTGACCTATCATTTTCATAGATATGTAGTAGTATGACCTTACCATCATCTGGTAACCAATCTAGGGTAATGTCTCTCAATTGCATGGTTGAGAGAAAGGAGGTATCATCACGAGCCATCCTTCTCATTTCCACTAGGTGTTTGTGAGTGACACTTTCATTATATGGACACTACGCTAGGATAGTGACCTTCAACTTGTCCTTAATATATGAAATAAATAAGTAATGGAAAAACGATGGGCTTGGAAAATTTTCATTGCAAACGAAGGTGCCACACACCCTCTACAAAGGCACCCATGAATGAGACACTACAACGCCTTGTATTTCATGAACCCCATGCTCATTGAGACTTGACCCTTAACCACTTCATCTAATTTACATGGCTTAGAGAAGGATATCTTGGAGACACTCCTTTAACTAGGGAAATATATACCCAATAGGACACATTTCCAACCCTCTCATATCCAAGCTTGGAAAGTCTCATAATGTCTTTGAGAACATAATTGTTTGGCAGGGTAATCTTTGATTCACATGCTTAGTTGGCTCATTTATTAACTTGATTGAGGTCATGCTTGTTTGTCCTTGCAGGACCTAGTTGGTGGAAAGTTTTGGAGGAACGAGCCTATCTTGGACTTCCATGGGGCTTGAATCCCACAAGAGGATTCCAAGGGTCCGCATGATGGATGAGAGATATGAAACTTTAGAGGCCTAGAATATTACTTGGAATACATGATCTATCCCCTACATGCCAAATGCTTTTCCTAGGAGAGGAAAAATGTCATCTTTAGGGGCATGATGTTATCTAAGAGGGATAGGGTTTGGTGGTGAGGTTTATATGCATTGGCACAAGGAATTTTTGAGGATTTTTAGGATTTGACCATGAAGGAAGTGACTTGGATGCTTGAAATGTGTCTTTTGGAAGCCTTACTACACTCCTCCAACACCAATGAATTTCTCCTAGTGCCAAAATGTCCCCTAAAGGGATGACGCCACTTTAAATTAGGGTTTATTTTTGTGTAAAAGTAAATTTTGAGTGAATTGTTTAATATTATTTTGTAAAAAGAGGAAATATTAGGGTTGTTCACCCCTAGTCTTGTGGTTTACCCTAATCTTATGTGTAAAAAACATTTTGGAGATATTTTGTATAAATAGAGATAATACGATCTCATTTCATAACATAACTCTCCCATTGTGAGAAGTACATGGATGGAATATTTTCTAGTCTTGGTGATTTTGGTGTTACTCTCTTGTGGAATTTCTTATCGTGAATGTATATTGGTGATTAGATGAGGAGGAGTGATATGCACCCCCTTAAATCCTTTCTCTCTTGAATCTTGATGAATGTTGCATGGTGACTAGGGTTTGTTCTCTCATTTCTTGGATCAGGTAAGGAAAAATATGAATATGCTATTATTTTCTTACTTACTTTGGTTATTATTGGTGGAAACCCTAGGGAGGAGTTTTCTAGATACATCCTCAAAAATTTATTCATCTTATTGTTAAAGGTTTTAAGTCTTTCTTTTTTGCAAGGGTTGCTAGGAGGAATATGAGTGTGTATACCCTCCTAGATTTATCCTAAGTTTGGTTGGAATACCCTTGGGAGTAAGAGGGTTTACACCCATAGGGTTGTTTTTTATCTAGAGTTTTCTTTAAATACTCCATCACCCAAATTTAAAGAAACTTATCTAAAGTATTCTTGCATTGGACAAACAAAATATTGCATTGGGAAACATGATTTCTTGTCATATTAACTTTTTGCAACTTGGGTTGTGTTCCTTGTGCTTAGAGAACCTCTCAGGCACTAGAGTGTCCCCTATAAAGGGGTATATTTTCTGATGTTAAACAATTGTATCTTCAACCATTAGTTATGAAGAAACCCTAATCTGATTGCTTGAATAACTCTCTAATCAACCATTGGATTTTGCCCAAAGTTTGCACACTTATACTTCTTGGTCTAGTGCACTTTTTGGAAAATATTAGAGGTGTTTTAGTGCATGATTTTCTTTCTGTAATAAGTTTATTGTTACATCCATATGGATGATATATATTGCTTTAGAAAGTGTTTATAGCAGACTTCTCTCTTCATGCTATTATCTTTGTCTTTAATCTTGAGTTTTGCTAGTATTTAGCTAGTCTATCTCTTGTATCTTTCACTTGATTTCTAGAATTTATTTAGTAGCTTATTGTGCCATTTAATTTATGATATATATTTTTACTAACATCTTATATTAGGGACAACAAGATTAAATTTATTTTCCAATTGTTTATATTTCATCATGTTCTTGCTTTCCTTGTGTCTCGGGAAGGTGCATCACACTTGGCAGGTCACTCAACTCATTTGGAAACCCTTAAAAATTCCAAATAATCTTTACCAAGATCCTCATACCACTTAGAATTGAAATTTAGGGACATCATCTTCATCTTCATTCTTTTTTGTCTCATTCCCCCTAGGGTCATCAAGATTCCCCCCTTGAGGTGACTACCTCACCTCTAAAGTGACATGGACACTTGAATAAGGTGATAGTGGGTAGGTTCCCTCCTAGTTGTCTCCAATTGGTGGTTGGGTTGGGATTTTCCAAACCTACAACTTGTGTGATAACATTTTGGCATCATTTTCGAGGATTTTGAATCCTCTTTGGGACCCTAATGACACTTTGGCAAGCTATCTCAAAGCCTTTATCCCTTATATTTCCCAATGACTCTACCAAGGGAAATTCCCTTTCCACCTTTCTTGACGAGTTCATATTGAAGCTCATATGGAAGCGCCATGCCCCCATAACCCTTCATCTTCCAAACCTTTCCCCCCTGGGAGGTTCAATCCTTATAAGGTCTACCAAAGAAGGCCTCCTCTCAAGTATCACATTGTGAAAACCCTCTTCCATGGTACCCTTCCTATTGATCCAATGGCTCACCCTTGGGAAAAGGACCTCTACAAACCTCTTAACATGTCCAATATCCAAGGATGCCCTAACACAATGCCAAAAGAGAATAACAAGTGGTTACCAAAGTTCCCAGGAAAAAATGTAGTGACTATTGAGAACCATCTTTATGTCATGGGTCGAGACATGGATACTGTGGGTATTGAGGATGAAGATGTGGCCATGAGATTATTCACCTCATAATTGACTGAAGAAGCTCTTGATTAGTTCAAAGGAATCCATGACAATCATCTCACATCCTACAAATATTTTTCCAACTGATTTAAGAGTAGATGGTAAACAAAGAAATATGGTGGGAAACTTGGAGCTCATTTCAATAATATAAAGAAAAATGAAAATGAAATAGTGAAGGAATTCAACACTATATTTAACAAGGTGTACAATCATATTCCAATAGAATTGTGTCCTACAACATCATCGGTTTGTCTCCTTTATATGAATGTTTTTTAAGGGAAATTCCACTTCATTATGAAGGAAACAAATCCCACATCGTTGGTGAAGGACAAAGAGTACAATGTTGACATTGAAGAAAATCTCCTTGATTCAAGGGTGGGACCTTTTCAGTACCCTTGTGTCAAGGAAGAAGAAAAATCTAAGGTTTTTAACGACAGTGCCCTTGATCTGATTTCCCTCTTGACTCAGAAAATAGATCCTCCCATCATCTTGAAAACTATGTATCTCGATCGGCCAAGGAACATGAATCCTACCTTCTACCTATCATTAGGCATGAATGACCTCTATTTGAATAGTTGTATGCTTGACTCCGGTGCCTCAACAAATTTCATGTTTTTGAAGGTGATGGAACAACTTGGTCTGAAGACAACCGAAACTTATAGAAATGTATGTGGTATTGATTCAATAAAGGTCAAGATATTTGGGGTGTGTGAGGACGTTAAGGTTTTTCTGATTGATTTTCCACATATCAGCCTCCTCATGGACATATTAGTGATCGATGTTCCAAATGCTTGGGGGATTATCTTGTCGAGGACCTGGTCGTCTGCCCTTGGGGGTTTTATTATCATGACAAAATCCCCATTCCTCAGTCAACATGAATTTCATGAAAGAGACCCACCCTCATTTAGTATTATTTTGGAATGAAGGCCTACCTTATATATGGGATTGTATGCCCGATGGAACACACAACAAACACATTCTATACGTTAACTCGAAAAAAGAGAGAGCAAGTAAGGGTGAGCCTAGCTAACATGTGTTACACATGGGGAGGCACGTGAACGTAAGTTGCTGCTATAATCCTCGCCAACCCTCCTACCTTGAGAAATAAAGAAATCCCTTGACCCTATGGTTCCTCATCATTTTTATAACCTATTTATGGTTTCCAAAGACTCCTTGTTACAACACGTGGAAGATATTAAGCCTTTATAGTAGTACGATATAAAACCTTTGCATGTGTGTGATAAGAACTAGGTGTCGGCCTTATCGGTCCTTCTACTTATCAGTCATAAAGGTTCTATTCACATTATTTCTTGCTATGCCTACCTCTGTTTCACCTATCTATGTGAAGCTCCACTATGTTGTTACACATGCATACATTCTCATGGATTATGGCACATATGAGATCTTGCATAGCCAAGAAAGGAATGATACACATGTGATGAATCCAAGTGGCCCTAATTATGCAAATGAACACAATCATGATGTGCCCCAATAGATTATTGAGTGATCCATATGAAGAACCATTCATACATAAAGACTCCATAGAGATGTTTATCCCATGGATAAATGAATACAAAGAGAATCTTGCAAAATACCATGGGAAGGAGCCAGGGTCTATCCAGATTCTAAGAAAAGGAGAAAAAATGAAGAAACCATCAAATAGATGGCCCGCACAGAGCCTCCTTCACATCCATGCATTGAGAATACACCTTGCATCAGTTTAAATGAAGGAATTATTGCACTCATATGGGAAAAGAGAAATTGAAATCCCAGGCATGACCAATGAGATAGAAACTCATGGCTTGGTCCTAACATCATCAATAAGAAGTCCGATAAAAAGAGAAGTACTATCTGAAAACCTTAGACAGGAGAAAGATTCCATTACCAATGTATGGATCTCTTCTCCAACCTTACATTTATATCACATGAATTACTCAGGGCCCATGCCCCAGGTAAGTAGGCACAGTTCTACTAGGATATGTTGTGGTTCTCATGCACTCTACGATGAGAACATGTCCCCAAGTAGGAGCCATATGTTATCCCCATTTTGTGGGATAACTAAGGATATCATGGCTCGAGGCCCTCAGGTTGTAGATATGGAGTGTCAAGAGAATACATGAACAAAAGTATCCTTTTGCATAGATGGAAACCCTTCTCACCACCATAGAGGTCGTAGATATTTATATGGCATCTGCCACACCAATTGGCTTCCAAGAGGGAATGGTCCTTGCTCCATGAGGTACAAGTCAGGTATTATGGGAAGTGTCATTTCAATATTTGATGGATTTGAGTATGATGTATCTTAGACTTCTTTAGATTCCATGGCATATGCTTAGAAATTATGTATTTTTCCTTACTTCACCTTGGTGGTTGACATTGTTCCCTAGTAAGTGGTCTTCCTTGGGGATGGATTTTCTACTAGGAATTCCCTTGAATATCCATCGTACTATTCCCGACAATAATTACCACTTTCCATGACTATTTCCCCCATTTCCTTATCTCTTCAGATTCTAGGGTGTATTGACCCAAGAAGGGATTGTCCCTCATTCTATGGGAAGAAGGGGATAAAGGCCCAAAGGGATTGTTGTTGGGTAAAATATAAAATCCTATATATAAACCTTCCATATTTGTTTCCCAAGGATTCCCCCTAGAAAGAAATGAAACTCTTATATGTAATAAAAATGGGACTCACAAGAATACTGATTAATAATGCTTAAAGGGTTAGTTGGAGGATAGGAGGTCTCATCATGAGCTGACCTATCATGTTCATAGATATCTAGTGGTATGAACTTACCATCATCTGGTCACTAAGCCAGGGTGATGGCTCTTAGTTGCATGGTTGAGAGAAAGGGGGTCTCATCACGATCCAACCTACACATTTACACTAGGTGTTTTTGAGTGACATTGTCATTATCTGGACACCACGCCAGAACAATGGCCTTCACCTTGTCCTTAAAATATTAAATAAACAAATAATGGAAAAATGTTGGGCTCGAACAAATTTCATTGCAAACAAAGGTGTCACACAACCTCTACAAAGGCACCCATGAATGAGACACTACAATCCCTTGTATGTCATGAACCCCATGCCCATTGAATATTGACCCATAACTACTTCATCTAGTTTACATGGCTTAGAGAGGTATCTCTTAGAGACACTCCTTGACCTAGGGAAAGATCTACCCAATAGGACACCTCGTCATCCCTCTCATATCCAAGCTTCGCAAGTTGCATAATTTCTTTGAGAACTTAATTATTTGACAAGGTAATATTTGATGCACATGCTTAGGTGGATCATTTGTTGACTTGATTTACTTATCATGATATTTTGAGTTGATATCCTTGGAGGGAGTATTTGTTTGTCTTTTCAAGACCTAGTTGGTGGATAGTTTTGGAGGGACATGGCTAGCTTGGGCTTCCATGGGACTTGAATCCCATAGGTGGATTCTAAGGGCCTGCATGTCAAATGAGAGATATGAAACTTCATATGCCTATAAGATGACTTGGAAAATATAACCTATCCCCTACATGCCAAAATGTTTTCCTAGGAGAGGAAAAACATCATATTTAGAGGCATGACATTATCTAGGGGGGATAGGGTTTGGTGGTGAGGTTGATATGCATTGGAAGAAGGAGATTTTGAGGAGTTTGAGTCTTTGACCATGAAGGAAGTGACTTGGATGCTTGACATGTGACTTTGGAAAACCTTCCTACACTCCTCTAACACCAACGACTTGCTCCTAGTGCCGAAACATCCCCTAGAGGGGTGATGTCACTTTAAATTAGGGGTTTTTTTTGTGTAAAAACAAATTTTAAGTGAATTGTCTATTATTATTTTGTAAAAAGGGGAAATATTAGGGTTGTTGACCCCTAGTCTTGTAGTTTACCCTAATATTATGTGGACAAACTATTTTGGAGACATTTTGTATAAATAGAGATCATAAGATCTCATTTCATAACATAAGTCTACCATTGTGAGAAGTACATTGCTGAAATTGTTTCTACTCTTGGTGATTTTGGTGTTTCTCTCTTATGGAATGTCTTATGGTGTATTTATCTTGGTGATTGGATGATGTGAACCCCCCTAAAGTCTTTCTCTCTTCAATCGTAATGAATGTTGCATGGTAACTAGGGTTTGTTCTCTCATTTCTTGGATTAGGTAAGGAAAAATATGCATATGCTATTAGTTTCTTTCTTACTTTGTTTATTGTTGGTGGAAACCCTAGGGATGAGTATGCTAGATACACCCTCCATCATTTCTTCATCTCTTTGTAAGAGTTTTTAAGTCTTTCTTTTTTGCAAGGGTTGCTAGGAGGAATACGAGTGTGTATACCCTCCTAGATTTATCCTAAGTTTGGTTGGCATACCCTAGGGAGTAAGAGGGTTTACACCCCTAGTTTTTTTTTTATATATATATTGTGCTTTAAAGACTCCATCACCCAAAATTTGAAGGCACTAATCTGAATTATTCTTGCATTGGAGACACAAAATATTGCATTGGGAAACATGATTTCTTGTCATATTAACGTTTTGCAACTTGGGTTGTGTTCCTTGTGCTTAGAGCGCCTCTTATCCACTAGGGTGTCCCATATAAATGGGTCGTTCTTGTTTATGTTACTAATTTTCATCTTCATATATTAGGGTGGCAGAAACCCTAATCTAATTGCTTGAATAACTCTCTAATAAACCATTGAAATTTACCCTAAGTGTGCACACTTATACTTCTTGGTCTAGCACACTTTTGGGAAAACTTTGGAGGCATTTTAGTGGCTGGTTTTATTCCTATAATAAGTTGACTGTTACAATCATAATTCTGATATATATTGCTTCAAAAAGTGTTTACAACAACGTTATCTCTTCATGCTATTATCTTGGTCTTTAATCTTGAGTTTTGCTAGTATTTAGCCTGTCTATCTCTTGTATATTTCACTTGATTTCTAGCATTTTTTTAGAATATTATTGTGCCATTTCATTACTGATATATATTTACTAACAAATTCTATTAGGGAAAAAAATATTAACTTTCTTTTCCAATTGTTTATAATGCATTATATGCTTGTTTTCCTATGTCTCAGGAAGGTACTTCACACTTGACAAGTCACTCAACTCATTTGACAACCCTTAAACCTTCCCAATAATCTTTCCCAAGATCCTCATACCACTTAGAATTGACCTTTAGGGACATCCTCTTCATCTTCATTCTTTTCCATCTCATTCCCCCTAGGGTCACTGGGATTCCCCCCTTGAGGTGACTACCTCACCTCTAAAGTGACGGGGACACTGTGTAAGGTGACAGCGGGTAGGTTCTCTCCTATTTTTCTCTAATTGGTAGTTGGGTCATGATTTTCCCAACCTACAACTTGTGATATAACATATACCATTCTTCATTAAACTATCAAGTAATCAAGCTAGTGTTGGGGAGGGGAATATGCAGATGGCTACTGTTGTTTCGGGAATAAAATTTTGAGGTTGTAGCGGAACTAGGGAAGTTGAATGCAAGGCCAGATCATTTATCTTATCATTCATATTATCAAGATAAGATGCAGGTAATTTAGATGAAAGATTACCAGATGCATAACTATTTGCAGTAAAAATGGTGAATGATTACTTCGTGAACATCATGCAGTTTATAAGTATAAGAATGGGTCCATCAGAAATGTCAGTCGTTGATGCAGGAGCATCGTTGGAAAGTACGCAGAGGCAGGACCACTCAACATGTGTGAGTTATTCCAGAAATTCAACGTTGATAGTTGCATCCAATTTTGAAATCCGCCTCACTCAGCACTGGAATTCACCTTTGGAGGCACGCTTGAACCAATACTGAATTTACCCTTTGAAGAATTTTTTTGAAATTATAAACAAAGAAGAAGTTTCCACTTCGGCTCTGGAATACGACTAGACTAAGATAGCATAGGATGAGGTTTAGAGTAGGCAAGTAGCCAGGGGAAAACCCTAGAAACATTTTTGAGTTATGTAGAAGTTTGTTCACCCAGTTAGGGAGAGATGGAATACAAAGAGAACTTAGTTGTAGGAGAGAACTGTGAAGTAGCAGGAGATCTAAGTGTTTTGAGTTATTGTAATTTTGAATGTAATCTATAGCCATTGAGCACTTGTGAATATAACAGAATGGAAAGTTGATCCAAATGTGCGGTGTTTGGACTGTGTGTATTTTCTTGTCATCTTCTGTTTCATGAATAAGTGGATAGAACTGTGAATTTTCCCAGTTTCAATTGTTTCTTTTCATTGGAAGATCTGCAAGGTGTGCATCGAGCTAGAGAGGAACACTGTGGATCTGAGTTATCGAAATCCCTCAGACGCAAGGAGTGTGCGGGAGATAGAAGTCTGAACTAGACAAAGATCAAGAGGGATAACACTTCGAAAGGTGTTGTCGAGACCAAGAAATTTTTCCTTGGAAGGAACGAAGGCTGAGTCATTGTAGAATTAGAAATTCTTCTAAGTTAGAATCGAGTAAAATATCAAGAGGAAGAACGCCATCGAGTGTTGGGTCGCTGTGGAAATTCTCGTGGATCATCTGATTGGAAGAAGGAGCGCAAACTTTAATGATGCATAGATCCAGGTGAGGGGAGTTCAAAGATCTGAACAGACGGTGGAGAGTCCTCAAGGAGGAACATCGAAACCCCACAGTTTGTGGGATCGAGTGGATATGCAAGGAGGTTAGTGGCGAGGGTTTCTCGATGCCCATTTCAGGATTTCGGATACCGCGAGTTAGAAAGACAAAGACTCTTGTCTTTCATAATCCCAAACTGCAAAATTGTGAAATCACGATTCGATCGGAACCATCGATCCCAAGGATCGTTGTGAGCCATTGATTGAATGCCAGGATATTTCGTCATTTCGGTGTTTCGGCAACTGGAGGCTCGAAGAGTGAAGGGACGGGACACTTGACATGTGAAGTCCTGGTCCTCGGTATTTCGAAATTTTGGGTTTCATAAATTGAAGAGTCGAAGAACTTGCATCAGGGTCCGCAAAGTTGCGAAATCCAAAATTCCTTTTCGATAAAAGTCTTGATCATCCCTTTCGACATTTCGACATTTTAGCCACCGGGGTTTCGAGGGGCAGAGATATCCCTTACAATCAGATTTCCCGAAATTGTGAAACCCAAAGTTGCGATTCACAAAAACCTGAAGGATAAGGTGTTGGGACATTTCGACATTTTGGCCATAGGGGGTTCAAAAGGGGAAAGGAGTGACCCTTGCATCACGATTCCCTAAATCATGAATCCCCGAAAGAGTGAACGAGAAGCTAGTTCAACATTTCGTGAACCAGGATTTTGAAAGACAGAGAAAAGGGGAGCGCTTGCATCGTGATTCCCCGAATCATGAAAATCAATAGCACTTTGGAATTAAGCACGTGGGGACAAATTTGTGTTCACGTGGATGGATGATAAGGAAGGAGTCAAATCCCGTTAATCCCTTTTCGACATTTCAGGACCCAGGAGGTTGAAGGACCAAGAACCGTGTGCCGTCGGAATCACGAAATCGCGAATTCCGAAATCCTGAAAGGCAGAACGTGGTCACGGGTAGATTTTGGCATTTCATGTTTTGGGTGTTCGAGAGACCAGGAGTCACGAGATGTGGAATCCTAGCTCGTGAAATCGCGAAACCCCAAAACATGAAAAGGAGGTGCACACAAGTTTTCTCAAGACCTATACCAGAGGATGAAGGGAGTTGTGGATCCATCCAAAGGATCCCAGTAGGAGTTGAAGGGCCATTTTGTCTTAGGGAAGAGAATAATCCAAAGACCGGGAGGTCATGGAACCCTGCTAAAGTAGGGGATCTGCATCATGTGGTATCAGAGCATAAGTTTTTCATCTGTAGACTTCAGGCGAAGGAGGAAAAAATCGAGACAGAGAACTCGGAGTTGTATTCTGTGTGTGATAGATAGTCAACATAATGTCGCCAAGAAGACGAGAGCCACCTTTAGCCAACCATGATATAGAGAGGGAGATGCGAGATCTTTGTGCCCAATTGGAAACAATGGAAGTAGAATAGAGAAGAGCACCTGACGTTAGGGATGTCAGTGAAGCAAAAAGTGAAGAGGTTTAGGTTGAATAAGCTATAGGAGAGGATGTTGTAGAAGAATGTTTGTTGAGAGCAGTTGCCAGATTGGGAGGCAGAGCTAAGATAGAGGTCCCCATGTATGAGGGAAATCTAGATGATGAAAAACTGTTGGACTGGATAAGGTCCATGGACAAACACTTTGACTATGAAGATGTTGATGAGGAGAAGAAGGTGAAGCAGGCAGTCACCTGGCTAAAAGGGCATGCAGCACTATGGTGGGATGAACTGCAGGCTGAGAGGAGAAGTAAAGGAAAATAGAGGATAAAGAGTTGGGACAGAATGGTAGCCAAACTGAAGGCTAAGTTCATACCCAAAGACAACGAGATCAATTCGTTCAGGAAGCTATAGAACCTGAGACATAAAGGGATGACAGTCAAGGAGTACACCGAGGAGTTATACCGTCTGAACATCAGAATTGGACAACAAGAGAGAGACAAAGAAAGAGTTTCCAGATATATAAATGGCTTGAAATATGAAATCCAGGATGAACTTAGCATGATGTCAGTGAGGATGGTATAAGATGCTTATCAGTTTGCGCTGAAGGCAGAGGAGAAGTTGTCTAGAAAATAGAACAAGTGAGGAAGAGGTAAAGGCTCTATCCCAAGCAAAAGTAAGGGATTTAACCGTGACAGAGCACATCAGTCTAAGGATGACACTGAGAAACCACACAATCACTCAGAATGAGGAGGAAGTTCATGAGGAAGATAAAGTGGTGGAAGAAAATATTCTAGAGGAAGAGGCAGAGGAGAAGTAAGGTGCTATAATTGTAGAAAGGTAGGGCACATGTCTTGGGAATTTACCAAGAAGAAGAAGGAAGGAGGAGAAGCTCACATTTTAGAAGCACAATGAAGAGATGTTTAGGTAGAAGCAGTAGAGGATGGAGCATCCCTAATGTTGAGAAATGTTTTCTTAAAAACAGAGGCAGAATTTGAAAAGCCAGTGCAGAGAAATAGTCTCTTCAGGACAGCTTGCAAGACTAAAGACAAAGTATGCAAGGTGATCATTGACAGTGGGAGTACTGACAACCTAGTATCCACAAAGATGGTGGAGAAATTATAGTTGAAGACAATTGCACATCCAAGGCCATAAAAAGTCTCATGGATGCAAAAAGGACAATAGGTAATGATCACTAAACAATGCCTGGTTGAAATTAAAATAGGAAGATATAGGGATGAAATCCTATGTGATGTAATTCCCATGGGTGTATGCCATATTCTATTGGGAAGACCATGGCAGTTTGACAAAAATGTCATTCATGATGGGAGGAAAAATACATATACATTGGAGAAGAATGGTAGGACGCATATGTTACTACCAATGTAGGAGAAGAGAGAGAAAGAGGAAGCCAACACAAGCATAGTTCTCATGAGTGGGAAGGAACTCCTGAAGGAAGTCAAGGAAGAACAGAAGATGCATTTCGCTATGGTGAGGAAGGCTAGAGTCATCCTTACGAGTACATCAGTGGATGATTTACCTAAAGAAGTGCAGGAGCTGTTGGATAATTTTGTTGATATAGTGGTGGATGAGTTGCCAAACTCATTGCCACCCATCAGGAGTATCAGTCATCATATCGACTTGATACCAAAAGAAATCCTGCCAAAAAAAGAAGTGTATAGATTAACACCTCAAGAGAATGAGGAGGTGAGGAACCAAGTCCAAGAGCTTCTGGATAAGGGTTTGGTAAAAGAAAGTTTGAGCCCATGCACAGTACCAACTGTGTTAAGCCCAAAGAAAGATGGAGGATGGAGAATGTGCATAGACTTGAGAGCCATCAACAAGATCACCATCAGGTATAGATTTCCTTTAACAAGAATGGATGATTTAAAGGATTTCTTAAGTGGAGCAAATTTCTTTTCTAAGATAGATTTGAAAAGTGGATATCACCAGATCAGGATGAGAGAAGGTGATGAATGGAAAACAACCTTTAAGACAAATGAAGGTCTGTATGAGTGGCTAGTTATGCCATTTGGCTTGACGAATGTCTTGAGTACTTTTATGAGGTTGATGAATGAAATTCTGAAAGATTTCATTGGCAAGTTCGTGGTTGTATATATGGAAGATATACTGATATTTAGGAAGACTAAAGAGGAGCATTTGAGGCACCTAATGCTAGTAATGAGGAGGCTACAATAGGAGAAGCTAGTGATCAATTTGAATAAGTCCTCTTTTATGAAAAACAAACTCATTTATTTGGGTTTTGTGATCTCTTCGAATGAACTAAAGATGGATCTAGAGAAGGTGAAAGTGATAAGAGAATGACTGTCACCAAGGAGCATGTTCAAGGTAAGGAGATTTCATGGCTTAGCAAGTTTTTATAGAAATTTCATTAGAGACTTCAGTGGGATTTGTGCACCCATGATGGATACAGTAAAGAAGTGAAAGAAGTCTTTTAAATGGACAAAGGAGGCTGAAAGGAGCTTCAATATACTAAAGGAGAAGGTAACGGAACGACCAATTCTGGTCTTGACGAATTTCGAAAAGACATTTAAGGTAAGATGTGGCACAAGTGGGGTTGCAATAGGAGCAGTTCTGAGTCAGGACAATCGACATGTTGCCTATTTCATCGAGAAGATGAATGAGACTAAGAGGAAATACTCCACATACAACAAAGAGTTTTATGCCATAATTCAAGCTTTGAAGAAATGGACACATTATCTTATCTCGCAAGATTTTGTCTTGTACAGCGATAACCAAGCTTTACAATTCATAACCCGACAAGAAAAAATGAATCAGAGACATGCAAAATGTGTTGAATTTATGCAAAATTTTACTTTTGTCATAAAACATATTGCTGGGAATACTAACAAAGTTGTCGATGAGTTAAGAAGGAGATGTTTAATTCTACAGGAATTCCAAGTGAAGACCTTGGGGTTTGAACACCTTAAGGATATGTATTGTGATGATACAGATTTCAAGGAGGCCTACGAAGCATGTACAAGCCCTGTACTAAGAGATAAAAGTTAGTGGATAAAGTATATGGTTCAGGAAGGATTGTTGTTCAAAGGAAATCAAGTATATGGTTCAGGGACAATCTTCTGAAGGAGATGCATAGTGAAGGATTGGCTGGACACTTCGGCCATGATAAAATGTTTTCACAACTGAGAAGCTCATACTATTGGCCAGGTATGAGAACAGATGTGATAAAGTTGGTGAACAGATGTAGAATCTACCAACATGCAAAGGGGAATGGCAGAACAATGGATTTTATCAACAATTGCCAATACCAGAGAGGCCTTGGGATGCAATAAGCACGGATTTCATGTTGGGATTGCCAAGAACACAAAGGGGATTTGATTCCATATTTGTGGTGGTGGATAGGTTTTCAAAGATGGCACATTTCATCCCATGCCAAAAGACCAGTGATGAAATACATGTTGCAAATCTTTTTTTCAGAGAAGTTGTGAGACTTCATGGCCTACCCAGGAGCATTGTCTCAGACAGAGACACAAAATTTGTTGGTCACTTTTGGAGGACGTTGTGGAAGAATATGGGGAAATATTTTTCCTTCAACTTAGCTTATCACCCTTAGACAAATGGGTAGACTAAGGTGGTAAATAGAAGTTTGGGAAACTTATTGAGAAGCCTAGTTACTGAACACCATAACTAGTGGGATCAGATTCTGCCACAAGCAGAATTTGCATACAATGACTCACCAAATAGAAGCACTGGAAGGAGCCTGTTCCAAATACTCTATGGAATGCAACCTAGGGGAGTGTTTGAGTTAAGGGACGTGGAACAGGGAGAGATCAGAAGTGCTGGAGCAAAGGATTTTGCTGCTGAAATGCAGAGACTCCATAGTTAGATCAAGGAACAATTACAGAGTTCTAACCAGAAATAAAAGCACAGGGTTGATCAACATCACAGGGAACTTCAATTTGAAGTGGGAGATTAGGTTTTAGCACATCTCAAGAAGGAAATTTTCCCTAGGGAAACATATAACAAATTGAAGATGAAGAAGATAGGACCCTATAATATCTTGAGGAAGTTTGATGCAAACACCTATGAGATCGAGTTGCCAGATGGTGTGGGAATTTCACCCATATTCAATGTTTCAGACCTGTACCCTTATAGGAAAGATGACACAGAAGGTTCAGAATATCAAGGAAAAGTTCAGTGGGAGAAACATATGCCTATGACAGAAAAGCCACAGGTGGAGAAAATTATGGATCGGAGGATTGGCAAAAAGACCAGGAGGAAGACTTATTTTGAGTATCTATTCAAATGGAAGGGACACCCAATAGAAGATGCCAGTTGGGAAAATGAAGCTACTATCCAGAAGCAAGGAAAATCAATGGAAGAGCTCATGGATAGGAGTCCATGATTTTTTTTCAAGGGGAGTATGATGCAGGGGCATTGTTGGCAAGCACGCACAGGCAGGACCACTCAACACATGTGAGTTCTTCCAGAAATTCAATGTTGACAGTGTCATCCAATTTTGAAATCTGCCTCACTCAACGCCGAAATTCACCTTTGGAGGCATGCTTGAACCGATGCCGAATTTACCCTTTGAAGAAAGTTTTTGAAATTGTAAACAAAGAAGAAGTTTCCACTTCGGCTCTAGAATACGACTAGAATAAGATAGCGTAGGATAAGGTTTAGAGTAGGCAAGTAGCTAGGGGAAAACCCTAGAAACATTTTTGAGTTATGTAGAAGTTTGTACACCCAGTTAGGGAGAGATGGAATACATAGATAACTTAGTTGTAGGAGAGAACTGTGAAGTAGTAGGAGATCTAAGTGTTTTGAGTTACTGTAATTTTGAATGTAATCTGTAGCCATTGGGCACTTGTGAATACAACATAATGGAAAGTTGATCCAAATGTGTGGTGTTTGGACTGTGTGCATTTTCCTGTCATCGTTTGTTTCATGAATAAGTGGATGGAACTGTAAATTTTCCTAGTTTCAATTGTTTCTCTTCATTGGAAGCTCTGCAAGGTGTGCATCGAGCCAGAGAGGAACACCATGGATCTAAGTTATCAAAATCCCTCAGACGCAAGGAGTGCGTGGGAGATCAAAGTCTGAACCAGAAAAAGATCAAGAGGGATAACACTTCAAAAGGTGTTGTCGAGACGAGGAATTCGTTCCCTGGAAGGAACGAAGGTTGAGTCCTCGTAGACTTAGAAAATATTCTAATTCGGAATTGAGTAAAATCTCAGGAGGAAGAACATCGTCGAGCATTGGGTCACTATGGAAATTCTTGTGGATTTTTTGATTGGAAGAAGGAGTGCAGAATTTAACATTGCATAGATCTAGGTGAGGGGAGTTAAAATATCTTAATAGAGGGTGGAGAGTCCTCGAGGAGGAACACCGAAACCCCGTAGGTCGTGGGATCAGGTGGAGCTGCAAGGAGGTTAGCGGTGACGGTTTCTCGACGCCCATTTTAGGATTTTGGATACCACGAGTTGGAAAGACAGAGACTCTTGTATTTCAGAATACGGAATCGTGAAATCGGAAAATCACGATTCGACTGGAACCGTCGATCCCAAGGATCATTATGAGCCATTGATTGAATGCCGGGATATTTTGGCATTTCGGCGTTTCGGCAACTGGAGGCTCAAAGGGTGAAGGGACGGGACGCTTGACTTGTAAAGTCCTGGTCCTCGATATTTCGACATTTCAGGTTTCAAAAATTGAAGAGTCGAAGAACTTGTATCAGGGCCCGCGAAGTTGCGAAATCCAAAATTCCTTTTCGGTAAAATTCCTGATCAGCCCTTTTGGCATTTCGACATTTTTGCCACTAGGGGTTTTGAGGGGCAGATATATCCCTTGCAATCGGATTTCTTGAAATTGCAAAACCCAAAGTTGTGATTCATAAAAACCCAAAGGATAAGGCGCTGGGACATTTTGACATTTTCCCATTTCGGCATTTCAGCCACCAGGGGTTCAAAAGGGGAAAGGAGGGACCATTGCATCGTGATTCCTCAAATCATGAATCCCCAAAAGAGCAAACGCCAAGCTAGTTCGACATTTCATGAACCGAGATTTCGAAAGACAGAGAACAGGAGAGTGCTTGCATCGCGATTCCTCGAATCACAAAAATCAATAGCACTTTGGCGTTAAGCACACGGATACAGAGTTGTGGTCACATGGACAGAGGCTAAGAGAGGAGTCAAAGCCCGTTAATCCCTTTTCATCATTTTGAGACCCGAGAGGTTGAAGGACCAAGAATTGTCTACTGTCGAAATCGCGAAATTGCAAATTCCGAAATCCAGAAAGGCAGAACTTGGTTCGACATTTCAGGGTTCAGGTGTTCAAGAGACCAATAGTCAGGAGACGTGGAATCTTGGCTTGTGAAATTGCGAAACCCCGAAATGTGAAAAGTAGGCACATGCAGGTTTTCTCAAGACCTGTACCAGAGGACGAAGGTACCTATGGATCCGTCCAAAGAATCCCAACAGGAGTTGCAGGGCCATTTCAGCTTAGGGAAGAGAACGATCCAAAGATCGGGAGGTCATAGAGCCCTACTAAAGTAAGGGGTCTGCATCATTCGTGTAGAAGAAACAATCAGTAGTGAAATAAATAGATTATCAGTTGATTACAGGTGTATATGGAATATTGATACGATGTGTGTTGGAACATGAAAGGCTGATAATACTCGCAGAAGCACATGACAAGATTGCAGGAGGACATTATGTAGGAAAAGTGACTGCAAAAAATATTTTTTGTGCAGGGCTCTGGTGGCCCACACTTCATAAAGATACTAAGGAATATTGTCTATCCTACGATGTATCTCAAAGAGTGGTAAATCCATCCACGAGAGATGAAATGTATTTATATCCAAAGGTTTCATTGCAAGCATTTGATAAATGGGCAATAGATTTTGTGGGGCCATTCAACCCACAAGTAAGAAGATCATGGGAAAGGTACATAATCACTTAAACAAAGTATTTGACAAGATGGGAAAAAACATCACTAGTCACAGGCTGCATCATAGAGACTTCCATACAATTTTTTTTAGAATGTAGTCACACACGATTTTGATGTCTACGCATATTAATCATTTATCAAGGAACACACTTCATGAATAAGACAATTGCATCATTGAGTAAGGAGTTTCAAATTCATCATCAAAAGAGTATTGTGTATCATCCTTAGGCCAATGGGATAGTGGAAGCTCCAATAAAATCTTGGAGAATTCTTTGAAAAATATCTGCAAAGTAGGGAGATATGATTTGGAATTAAGAGTTCCTGTAGTGTTATGGGCCTACATAACTACAAGTAAAACTTTGACAGGAAAGATGCCTTTTAGGTTGGTCTATGGACTAGAACTAGTAATTCCAATGGATTTTATTCTACCTAGCATGTGCATTGCAACGATCATGGATCTTTCGGACTCGCGTGCAATAGAGGGGATATTTTCGTAGTTGGTACAACTTGAGGATGATCGGTTTGTCGCATTTTTCCATCTGCAAGTTCAAAAAGAGAGAGAAAATACATGGCATGATCACCACATTAAACAAAAAAAGTTACAAGTGGGAGACTTAGTATTACTCTATTATAGTAATTTTATGCGGCATCTAGGGAAGTTTCGAATACATTAGTTAGGACCTTATCTGATTCAGAATGTGATAGAAGTAGGTGTTGTGCAGTTGGAAACCCTAAATGGAGAAGTTTTTGGAGGAATGGTAAAGAGATGTTGGATGAAACTCTATAGAGACAGCCGACAGTTTTCGCAGTAATCTTTGTTGCGCAAGAACACATGTATCATAGTAATTGTACTATAGTAGGGAGGAAAACCACAAAAATAAAAATAAAATGTAGAAATAGAAAAAAGGAAAAATTATAGAGTACAAGGAATAAGAAATTCCATAGAAGGAATGATTATTGTGCATACACAGAAGAAAGAATAGTTGTGCAATTTAGAAATTATCAGATCGTTAAGGTCATTAAAGTAGGGAAACGATGACCACAAATTGGGAATGACAGGTCATAAATACGTTGTATAATATTAAATGGTAATACCTATCGGAAACACAATAGAAGAGACACAACATACAACTCCCATGAAAAGCGTGAAATAAAAGGATAAGGGGGGCGATCAAACATGAGGTGCGTACAAGAAGACCAAAGGACACAAGGTACCCCCAGTCTATAACTTTACCAATGAAAACATGTACCAAATCGACTACCAAGTACTTGACACCGCAGAGGAATTCATTGAGGAAGCGACAAGGAAACAAGAAAAACAACACCAAAAGGTGTAGGATCGGTTGGTAATGTTACAACAACTCTTGGAAGTATCCTGAATAACACCAGAGCACAAGTTAGAAGGAGGACCATCCACAAGTTCCATTGAGGAAGTGGAGGCTGCTAATCCAATATTGACCAAGCTAGTTGTTGGGCATAAATTGTTACAAATCGATATAGACACAATTGAGTTTCCAATGACAGAACTACAAGAATATATGAAGACAATGAGCCACTTGAACATATCGGTGTCACGAATTCCCATACACATATTAAAAATCTTGCAAATATTCATTTTTTCATGATATTTGGCTCTGAGTAGATGAAGAAAACTGGGAAATGACAAAAGTAATGGATGAAAGGGATCAATTGCAACAAAAATATTCCACTGCACTCGAACAAAAGAAAGAAGTTGAAGGAAGAGTGGAGGCAACAATGAGGGAAAATAAGGAGTCTGAGGAAATGGACAAAAAATCTATAAAAGAAAAGGATGAAGTTGAGATAATGACGCAAAAGACACAAGAGGCCATCCAAAAGTTTTACAAGGAAATTTTAGAACTACCAATAGTAATAGAAGCTACTATGGAGGAGCAGTTCTTGAAAATTGGTGAAGCCATCAAAGTCTCCCGCATGAAAATTGAGGATTTACAGTTACATAGTATGTCGGGTATGCCACTAGAGGAATGAGAAGGAAGAGAGAGAAAAACAATGACATTCGTGGACAACATCAAGAAAGTGGTGTAAGAATGAACCAAACTATGTGAAGAAAGTGCCCAAATTTTGATAGATCTGGAAGAAGATCTAGAGATGAAGGACGTAGAAGCAAAATAAGAGAGCTACATGAAGAGGAAATTATATGTGAAATTTGAAAATATGAGGGATCAACAGAATATCCTTCAACAATTCTTAGAGCCACTGCAAGAAGAGGCACTCAAGGTAATTGGAGAACTAGACACTACACAGGGCAAGGTGAAACAAGCAACACACAAATCAGAAGAAAATATTACAACACTGACCACGTAGAGGGTCGAAGAGATTGTGGAAACAAAGGAAACTTAAGGGAAGTTGAAATAGCTAAGGGATCCTCCCAAAAATTCTTCCAAGGATGGAGGAGTGCCCAACATGCCTAAGTGTATTGGGATGAGCTACCGGTGAGTGTTGGGGGTCTCTTGGACATAAATTATGGAAACAAGATTCATGAAAAATCCTAAGTATAGAATAAGTGCATAGAAGAAGAAGGAATACTTGGGAGAGTGTAATTGAGGTACATTCAAGAGAACAATGCACAGTGAGAAGATTAAAGAAAAGGAATAAAGTAGAGGAATGAATCAGGGAATAAAGTAAGAGAAGGAAGCGGGTGAAAAGGAAGCATGACAGCTCGACATGATAAAGATAGAAGGACGCACAAAAGAAGGAAGAACAATAGTCATAGTGAAAAAGTAGCATGCAGATAGAAAAGCAGGAAAAGTATCCCGAAAAACAAGTCAACTTGAGTTATCATGCATTGTAGTAGGGTTTTGGGATGAACAAAGTAGGGTTTTAAGCCCTATAATTTATGTATAAATATGTAATGGTTTGGGAGAATTGGGGTTCTTTTTGAGAAGTATTGTGGAGTCTGTTCCAAGCTGTCAAGAGTTAATGTCAGTAAGAATAGTGATAGGATATACTAAGAAGGAAAGAGTTTGTGTATGAATGTTAATGGGATCATGCAAAGAGAGAGAGAGAGGCTTGCACTGAAAAATGACTAGGCTAGGAGAAGGAAAAAATATCATGATTTATCTTTGTAAGTGCGGTGTGCAAGCTTGAGACAATTACCAAAAGAATAATAAAGAAGCCAACCATTGTGGATGTAGCCTAGAGTTGGGTGAACCACGTTAACTCTTGCATTTACATTCTTTTATGTGATTAATATTCTTTGTATACATGATTAGATTAGATATGTTCCTTACATAATAGTTGCGTAATAATGATGGATATTACAACACTTAGTTTATGTTGTACTCTGAAGTATAATGGTAGTACATAATTGAATTCACTAAGTAAACTAAGAAGAGAATTACAAAATAACATGCACAAAATAAATGATTAAGAATGATAAAGATGATCATGTCCCATTCCCTAACTACTACAAAAACTTGGTTCCTACAGCCCCAATAGATACCTCGGGTGAGACTTCACTTCCATGTAAGTGATTTCGAAAGGGTTAGTGTTTGAATGGTTGTTTTGGTCAAGATAAATTAAACCTAGGGTCTTACAATCACGTGCAATGCCAACAAATGGTTTTGTTGTTGGGACCCAAAATATGTGATTGAGGGAATGTTTTGGAGGTAAACTAAGAAAAAATTCCCATAATGGTTAGACATGAAGGAACGGGAGTTTGCTCAAAAAGAGAATAAGAACCATTGGTTGAGTGATGAGAAACATATGCAAAAGTATGTGTACATAGAGATGCATGAAATTTTGTTGGCCCTTGACCAAGTTTTGAAAGACTCTTGGTCATATTGACCTATTTTGGGACTTCGACAGCCTGTCGAAGGAGGAGTGCAAGACGAAGTGGAGATCATGGGATCTCGGCCCACTTTTGGGTCCTTTTTGGGTTTTTGGGAATATGTAATGGGACTGGGATGTCGGCCCATGGGTTTACCCATGATTAGGCCTAGTTTGTAAATTATAAATAGATGTCTTGGCAATGTAAGAAAGGATTGACCAGTAGGTTGATGAGCTAAGTGATAGATCTATGTGATTGAAGTGTCTGTGTGAGACTTGTAGATCTAAGTGAAATTCATTGTAAGAAGTTGTGGAAGGCTTTGTGCTATAACACAAGGAAGAAGGATCTAGTGAGTTGCACAGATCTTCTGTCCTATGCAGAGTAGGGTTTTGGTGGCTCTATGCATGTAACCTATTGAAGAAGCTAATAAAGAAGAAGATTTGGTGGACATAGCCCTAGGGTGGGGGTGAACCACGTAAACACCGTGTTGTTCTGCTTTATTCTTGTTTGGATATGTTTATGACAATTTCTAAGTGCTTAGAGATAATTAGATAGATATTCTTGTGCTTAGTGCTAATGATATATGATAATGTTGGATCTGATCTATATGAATATGATGAGTGCTTGATCTACTAAATATGACCTATATATTGACGCAAAGTGCTTAAATATATTAGATCAATGTAAATGGTGTGAAGATTTGTTTTATTAGCGAAGTGGTTATTGATTTCATATTGTGGAACTGATGGTGCTAAGTGCTCTATTAAGCTATATAATCACAGATTTGTGTCCCAGCTAAGGTTGTAGACATTTGAGTCCTACAACCACCCTTGCCTCTACCTTGGGTGAGACTTTATTTGCTTCACAGGTGTTGCCAAAAGCGTCGGTAGTGAGGGTTTTGTTGGTGCACTGTTGTAGTGTTGAACCCTGGGTCTGCCCCTATGCCAAAAAATGGTTCCATTGTTGGGACTGAAACTGTGATGGTTGGGAACTAAAGTAAAGAAAAGAGAAGCTTTGTGCATAGATCTACTGCTGAAATGCGTATTATCGGACTTGAAACTATGGTTGATGGGAACTGATGTAGGAGCATCGCTCACTCAACAAGCGAGCCAGCGCGTGGAGTAGGGAAAGACAGCTGGACAAGCCAGCAAAACTTCTTTTTGAATTTACCTTGATATTGTTGCGCCAAGCATTAATGAGTTAATGTAATGAAGCACACTTGTATTGTATTATAGATAGGAAGGCATTTATTATAGTTAATGCTGGTAGATAGGAATTCATTGTAGATTTGATAGTTTTTAGGTTTCGAGAGGGAGAACGGAATATAGGCACCCTCCTTTGTACATTGTAACAGATTAAGCAATCATCAAGCGTACAGAAGAGAAGAGCAGAGCAGAGAATTGGTGCAGAACACCCATGTACAGATTGAATTAATAGAAGAAAGACTTTGATTCAACTTCATGGTTTGTGTTGTTTCTCTGTGTTGATATTATGCTCATGGTTGTGTGCTTTCTGTGATGCATTTGCTTTGATATGCTGTGTATGTGATTTCATAGTTGAATTGGAATCTGTGAGAGAGGAGAGAATGAGTTTCAATTGTTTCTCTGTCTGAGACAGGAGATTCCTGCATAGAGTGTAGTTGAATTCATCCGCATAGAGTGCGTTGATGAGGCTCAACAGTTAAACTCTTATTCTCATCTGCCCAGAGTTGAATTGGGTTATCAGAGCCATGCAGGATAAGCGCAGGCCGAGGTTGGAGTCTTAGTGGGAAGTCTGAGTAAAGGAAGGTAGGGATTTCTGTTGTCGGAAGTGCACAGAGTCCAGAAGGCCCAACGCTTAGAGAGTGATTGGACGTCGAGTGCAAGGAGTGCGCCAACCTTCAGTTGAAGGAGTGGGAGAAATCAAGCTCAGGAGGGACAGTTCCTTTCTGTTACGGTGGGAACAAGCCCAGAAGAAATCTGAACAGAAAGAGCCTGGAAGCAGAGGAGATCTTCAGGGAGGGAATTAAGAGCCATCGCATATCGACATTCATCAGTTGATGAGGTGAGGCACAGACTCGTTGAAATCACGAGTCACGATTTTCCGAGTTATTTGGAGCCATTGATCTCCACAGGACAGGTGGCGTTAGATCCCGAAATATCAGGGTTCGGCGTTCGGGGGTTTCAACATCAAGAAAAATTGCATCGTGGATTCGCGATCCACGAAATCTCGACGGTGATGTGGCATTGCGGGGACCACGAGATTTAGTGAAGTATTGGTGTCACTGTATTAGAGTTCGAGATTCAGAGTTTTGTGGCGCAAGTGTATCGCGACATCGCCAGTGCCAATTTCCCGATAGGGAAGTCCCCGACACGCGGAAGTGTTGACTGTTGACCCATCGGGATTCGGGGTTTTGAGTTGCATGAGATTGTGTGAACGAGTTTCGCGATACCGTGAGACCCGATCTCTTAAGAAGCGAAGGGGAGATCGTCGGAGGAGAACTGTGGGTAGAGAGAACTCTCGAGAGGAGTTGGAAGAGTTCTTTAACTCTTCGGGCCTGTGTGAAAGAAGGTCCTGGTGAGAGCGGGTTGGACCGTGAGGGTCGCGACTTCGCACCAAGTGGTATCAGAGCCAATAGAAGAGTTCTCTTTGTTTCGGTAGCAGAGAGAAGCGGAATTCATCATGTCGCCTAGAAGAGAAAGGCAGTCACCTGATCGTGAGGACAGGGATGCCCGAAGAAGGGGTAAGCCAGCAGGAAATCCAGAAATGGAGCGCCAGATGCGAGATCTCCGAGCAAGGATAGAGGAGATGGAGACTGCGCAGAGACGCGGAGATGGTGCAGGAGAGTTCAGTGATTCCAAGGTTGAAGAGGAAGCTAGACATGATGCAGAAGAAGTCACAACAGAGGATGCTTCAACCGAACGGTTGATTAGAGCCATCGCTAGGATGAGCTCAAAGACAAAGATGGACATTCCCGTCTATGAGGGGAGTCTAAATGCAGAAGAGTTGCTGGATTGGATCCGAGCACTCGACACCTACTTCAACTACGAGGATATCGAAGAGGACAAGAAGGTAAGGCATGCTGTTACGAAGTTGAAAGGAAATGCAACCTTATGGTGGGATGAGTTGCAGGCTGATAGGCGCTGCAAAGGAAAACAAAAGATTAAGAGCTGGGACAGGATGACCGCTAAGATGAAAACAAAATTCATCCCTAGAGATTATCAGATCACACTATTCAGGCATATGCAGAACCTGAGACAGAAGNATAGGCTCAACATCAGAGCAGGTCATCGGGAGAGTGATGATGAAAAGGTGGCAAGATACCTGAATGGTTTGAGGTATGACATTCAGGATGAGCTAAGCATAGTTACCATCCGAACAATTGAGGATGCGTACCAAATGGCTCTGAAATCCGAGGAGAAGCTGAGCCGCAAGCAAGGACAGAGAGGGCGAGGCAGGAGTCAGCCCAGAGGCAAGGAAGTTGCCCAAGAAAGAACTTAGAAGCCCAAGGAGGAGTGGCAGAAACCTCAGGGTAAGATGGAGAGAGGTGGATCCTCACAACAGAGGCAGAAATATGTTGATCCGAGGAGGCAGCATACAGAAACGGGTGGCGTATATGCCGACGTGAACACATTTCCTCGTACTCGAGGTAGAGGAAGAGGTCGAGGAGGAGTTATCATATGTTTTACATGTGGAAAAGATGGACATAAGGCCGTTGACTGTCCAGACAGAAAGATGGATAGAAGTGAAGCTCACATCACTGAGGCGCAGAGGCGTGATGCTGAGAACGAAGATGTAGACAGTGGAAGATCGCTTGGGATGCATAAAATCCTTTTGACACCCAAGAAAGAGGTGGAAAGCTTAGTGCAAAGGAGCAGACTGTTCATAACGGCTTGTACAGCCAAGGACAGGAAATGCAAAGTCATAGTTGACAGTGGGAGCACCGATAATCTAGTTTCGACTGAGATGGTGGAAAAGCTGGAGCTGGAGACGACTAAGCACCCAAGTCCATATAAAGTTTCGTGGTTACAGAAAGGACACCGGGTAAGTGTCACTAAACAATGCTTAGTTAAATTTAAAATTGGGAACTACCATGATGAGATCTTGTGTGATGTTATTCCCATGGATGTATGTCATATATTGTTGGGTAGACCATGGCAGTATGACCGAAATGTTGTTCATGACGGGAGGATGAACACATACACCTTGGAAAAGGATGGGATAACACACAGATTGCTTCCGATAAAAGATAAAGAAGTGAATTCGGAAGTAACCAACACAATACTTCTCATGAGTGGGAAGGAACTTCTCACAGAGATGGAGAAGAATGAAGATCCACAATTCTTTGTTGTCAGGAAGCCGAGAATTGTCCTGACAAGAACAAGAGTGGACGACTTGCCAGAGGAGATTCAGGATCTGCTGGGAGAGTTCGTTGATATCATCATGGATGAAATACCTCCTTCGTTGCCACCGATGCGGAGTGTGAGTCACCATATAGACCTCATACCTGGAGCAAGTTTGCCGAATAAGGCAGCATACAGGTTGACACCTCAAGAGAACGAGGAGGTCAAAAGGTAGGTACAGGATCTGCTGGATAAATGACTGGTCAGGGAGAGTCTCAGTCCATGTGTTGTTCTGACAGTACTGAGTCTGAAAAAGGATGGAGGCTGGAGAATGTGTACAGACTCCAGGGCGATAAATAAAATCACCATGAGGTACAGATTTCCACTGCCGAGAATGGATGACTTGATGGATTGCCTAAGTGGGGCAAATTATTTTTCCAAGATTGATCTCAAGAGCGGATATCATCAGATCCGGATGAGAGAAGGAGATGAATGGAAGACAGCATTCAAGACAAACGAGGGTTTGTATGAATGGCTGGTCATGCTGTTTGGTTTGACAAACACGCCGAGCACATTCATGAGACTGATGAATGAAGTCCTGCGGGAATTCATCGGGAAATTCATTGTCGTATACTTGGATGACATATTGATTTTCAGCAAGACCAAGGCTGAACACTTGAGGCATTTATCCATTGTGATGAGGAAGCTGCAGCAGGAGAAGCTACTGATCAATTTGAAGAAGTGATCGTTCATGCAGACATAACTCATTTATTTGGGTTTTGTAATTTCGGCTAACGAATTGAAAATGGATCCTGAAAAGGTGGAAGTAATCAAGAATTGGCCATCGCCGAGGAATGTTTTTGAGGTGAGGAGTTTCCATGGTTTGGCTAGTTTCTACCGAAAGTTCATTCGAAATTTCAGTGAAATTAGCGCAGCAATGATGGAAACGGTGAAGAAGCGGCATAAAGTTTTTCACTAGACAACAGAGGCTGAGAGGAGCTTCAATCTGTTGAAGAAAAAGATAACAGAGCGACCAATTCTGGTGCTGCCTGACTTTCAGAAAACATTTCAGGTGAAGTGTGATGCCAGTGGATATGATGTTGGAGGGGTCTTGAGTCAGGATGAAAGACCTGTGGCATATTTTAGTGAGAAACTGGACGATGCAAAGATGAAATACTCTACGTACGATAAAGAATTCTATGCCATCATACAGGCATTGAAAAAGTAGAGGCATTACTTGATACCCAAGGAATTTGTATTATACAGTGATAATCATGCATTGCAGTTTGTGAGTCAACAAGAGAAGTTGAACCAAAAGCATGCGAAATGGGTAGAGTACATGCAGAATTTTACTTTTGTGATCAAGCACATTTTGGGAACTGCTAACAAAGTGGATGATGCTTTGAGCAGGAAATGTTTGTTGCTGCAGGAGTTCAGAGTCAAAACATTAGGTTTTGAAAATCTGAAGGATATGTATGCAGGTGATGCAGATTTCGGAGAAGCATATGAAGCAACTGAGAATCCAGTTCTCAGGGATCGCAGCCCATGGATAGATTATATGATCCAAGAGGGATTGTTGTTCAGGGGTAATCAACTGTGTATTCTGAATTGCTCCATGAGGGAGAATTTGGTAAAGGAAAAACACAACGGAGGCTTATCAGGTCACTTTGGACATGATAAGACATTCGCCAAGCTGAGCGAATCATACTATTGGCCAGGGATGCGCACTGATGTCAAACGATTTGTTGACAGATGCAGGATATGTCAACATGCGAAGGGCCGAAAACAGAACACAGGGTTCTATCAGCCATTGCCCATACCCGAAAGGCCATGGGAAGCCATCAGCATGGATTTTTTTCTAGGACTGCCGAAAACGCAGAGAGGAGTTGATTCCATCTTTGTGGTGGTGGACAGGTTTTCAAAGATGGCACATTTCATACCGTGTCATAAGACCAGCGATGCAACGCACATCGCAAACTTGTTTTTCAAAGAAATCGTCAGATTGCATGGATTGCCGAGAAGCATAGTCTCGGATCGGGATACAAAGTTCATAGGTCATTTTTGGATGACACTATGGAAGAAACTAGGAACTAATTTGGCATTTAGTTTGACTTATCATCCATAGACGGATGGCCAAACAGAGGTGGTGAATAGAATTCTGGGGGATTTATTGAGAGGCTTGGTGACAGAGCACCATAGTAGTTGGGACCAAATATTGCCACATGAAAAATTCGCGTACAACGATTCAGTGAATCGGAGTACAGGAAAAATCCCATTCCAGGTTTTGTATGGGACACAGCCGAGGGGAGTTTCTGAGCTGAGGGAGTCAGGACAGGATGAAACTAGCAGCGCGAGTGCAGAAGGATTCGCTGAGGCGATGCAGGAACTTCACACAAAGGTGAAGCAGCGACTGATGGATGCAAATCAGGAGTATAAGCGCAGAGCCGATCAGCGGAAGAGACAACTTCAGTTTGAAGTTGGGGACATGGTTCTGGCACACTTGAAGAAGGAAAGGTTCCCAAGAGGAACATATAACAAGCTCAAGATGAAGAAAATTGGGCCGTGCAGAGTCCTGAAGAAATTTGGGGAGAATGCATATGAAATTGAGCTGTCGGATGGCATCGGGATATCTCCGATTTTTAATGTTATGGATTTATACCCATATAGGGCTGATGAAGTAGAAGCTGGAACTGAGGAACCAGTGGTCCAGTGGCAGAAACAGTTACCAGTTGCACAGAAGCCTCAGATGGAGTGCATACTGGACAAGCGAACAACAAAGAAGACCAGGCACAAGCAATATTTTGAGTACTTGGTGAAATGGAAGAATCACCCAGTGGAGGATGCCAGCTAGGAGACAGAAACAGTTATACAGAAGCATGGACACACCGTGCAGGAGCTCATGGACAGGAGCCCATGAAATCTTTTGAGCCGAGGAGTATGATGCAGGAGCATCGCTCACTCAACAAGTGAGCCAGCGCGTGGAGCAGGGAAATACAGCTGGACAAGCCAACAAAACTTCTTTTTGAATTTACCTTGATATTGTTGTGCCAAGCATTAATGAGTTAATGTAATGAAGCGCACTTGTATTTTATTATAGATAGGAAGGCATTTATTAGAGTTAATGCTGGTAGATAGGAATTCATTGTAGATTTGATAGTTTTTAGGTTTCGAGAGGGAGAACGGAATATAGGCACCCTCCTTTGTACATTGTAACAGATTAAGAAATCATCAAGCATATAGAAGAGAAGAGAAGAGCAGAGAACTGGTGTAGAACACCCATGTACAGATTTAATTAATAAAATAAAGACTTTGATTCAGCTTCATGGTTTGTGTTGTTTCTCTGTGTTGATATTATGCTCATGGTTGTGTGCTTTCTGTCATGCATTTGCTTTGATATGCTGTGTATGTGATTTCATAGTTGAATTGGAATCTGTGAGAGAGGAGAG
>SNQJ01S0072394.1:1196-27164 GCA_010110895.2 Picea sitchensis
AGGAAGGAAGTCCCGCAAAGAAGCAAGGGAGGAAGAGGCAGAAAGACAAAAGACCCAAGGAAGCCAACCTACCATAGAAATGTCAATCGACAGAAACACAAGAATAAGGTCTCTAAAAGGAGGAGGCCCAACCACCCCCAACAATAAGTAATGAAAATCGTCTCTTGGAACTGTAGAGGTCTGGGGAATTCGACGAAAATTGAAGTGATCAAGGATCTGATGAAAGTGGAACTAGCAGACATCCTCATGCTCCAAGAGACAAAAATCGAAGGGGAAGCCCTTCAAGAGATTAGCAAAAACAAATGGCAGAAGAACACAGGGAAAAAAATCAGCGCAAGGGGCTCCTCCGGAGGTATAACAACATTGTGGAAGCAAGAACAGTTCTGCCTCATCAACTCCTACAACACTCAGCATTGGAGCTTTACAGAGCTGAAGCACATAGCAAGTAAGTTAACCATCACACTATTCAATTTATATGTACCGACTTTGCATTCTAAAAAGAAATATTGTTGGAAAACTTTAAATGAGTTTCTAGAAAAAAATTCCCCAAACAACATAATCATTGTTGGAGACCTTAACCTAGTCATGAATGGAAAAGAAAATAGGGGAGGAAGGACCATCAAGGACTAAATGATTTATGTAGTAGAAGACATGATACAACAGTGGGACCTAATGGATTTTAAACCACGCAAAGGGCTATACACCTGGACCAATAACAGGACAGGGGAGGAACACATATATGCCAGATTGGATAGGTTTTTGGTCCAAAGAACTTTGTTGTTGGAAAGGAAGCTAATCTCCACGACCATACTCCCCAAGCTTACCTCAGACCACAAACCCATCCTGCTTTTTCTAGAGGAAGAAGAATAACTAGGCCCAATCTCGTTCAGATTCAACCCATTATGGGAAAAAAAGAGTGGCTTTGCAGAGACGGTTCAACTGGCATGGTCCACCTCAGTTACTGGGTATCCCAACTTTGTCTGGGAACAAAAATTAAAAATAACAAAAAAAACCCTCAAGGAATGGAGCAAACTCCCCGAAAGCAATCCCAATACCCAAAGAAAGGAGTTAGTGCAGTAGTTGGGAAAGCTGCAGAATGAAATGGAAACAATAGATATTGCCAAAACAGATTTGGAAAAGGAACAAGCAGCCCAATGTAAAACTTACCGCTCCTTCAGAAATGAAGAAGAATATTGGAAACTAAAATCCTGTAGCCTTTGGCTGGAAGCTGGTGACAGAAATACATCTTACTTCCACCGTCAATTTAAATCCCGCCTCTCCAGGAACCACATCTCTGAGATCACAACCAACGACGCGAAGCTTTGCAAAGGAATAGACCAAATAAAGGTCGTTGTTGTCTCACATTTCCACCAACTTTACAGCAAAGAGAATGATGACAATGAAGAAGGCAATAAGGAATTCCTCAAGAACATCCCGGCTCTGGTCACAAAAGAAGATAACACAACACTATTGATCCCAACCAACGAAGAAGAAATCAACAAAATCATCTGGTCCATGGATCCTGACAAAGCCCCAGGGCCAGATGGGTTCACTATCCATTTTTACAGGATCTGCTGGAATATAATCAAATCTGACCTCATCAGAATGATAAAAGGATTCCTACATAAAGAAAAATTAGGAGGCAACACCAATTCAACTTTCGTTGCATTAATCTCGAAAGAAACAAACCCTGCCTCCTTTGATAGATCCAGACCAATCTCCCTATGTAACGCCTCTTATAAGATAATTGCAAAACTCCTTGCAAACAGAATAAAACCTCTGTTGGGCAAGCTCATCTCAGATTCACAAGGAGGATTCGTCAAAGGGAGACACATCCTGGACAATGTAATCCAAGTTCAGGAAGCTATGCACTCCAGGAATCTCAGAAAAGAGAAAGGCATGTTGATTAAGCTAGATATGGCAATCGCCTTCGACAGAGTAAAGCTGTCCTTCCTGTATCAGGTGCTTCTTGCATTCGGATTTGAGCAAGAGTTTGTAAAACTGATACAAGCCTGTACCCATAGCCCTTGGATAGCCCCTTTGGTAAACGAGAGACCAGCAGATTTCTTTAAATCTTCGAGGGGGTTGAGGCAAGGTTGCCCCCTCTCTCCATTTTTGTACATTTTAATGGTAGATACACTCAGCAGGAAGTTGGAGCAGGAAAGGATAATAGGAGCAGCCCTAGGCTTGAGAATAATGAAGAATCTTAAACCTATAAATCATGCTCTGCTTGCGGACAACTCTCTCATGCTAAGAGGAGCCTCAAACAGAGTAGCCTCTGCATTCAAGGGCACTCTTCAAGCTTACTACAAGGTGTCTGGAGCTCTGATAAGTGAAAGGAAAAGTGTTGTCTACAGTTGGAATGCAGCGGAACATGAAACACAAAAGATAGCATGCACCTTGGGGTTCAAAGGGCATTCAAAATGGGAAAAGATACAGTACCTTGGGCTGCCATTATCATTGGGCATAAACAGAGTCAACCTATGGGAAGGAGTTTTAACAAAAATCAAAGGAAAAATCGATGCCTGGGGAGGACATTGGCTCACCCATGGAGGTAAACTAACTCTGATAAAAGCAGTCATTTCTTCACTGCCGATCTATCAAGCGTCCTACCTCCTGGCACCTAAATCGATAGCTGGGCAGATCAACAAATTGCTAAGAGACTTCTTGTGGCACGGTGGGAAAGGGAACCAACAGAAGTTTCATTTGGTCAGTTGGGATACAGTAAAGAAGCCTTTGAGAGAAGGCGGGCTACAGATCCGAGATCCAGCTCTTGTCAATACAGCTCTTGGTTGCAAAATCCTATGGAAGATGCACATCGACCCCACTCACCCTGTCAGCAAAATGTTAATGCACAAATATATACCAAATGCCAAAATCAGAAATCTAAAAAATGCCACGAGCAGGAAGACCACGTTGTTATGGAAATTGTGCATCAAAGGGGCGCGATTCTTCACCGAAAGCCTGTATCGTGTCCTTGGAAATGGAAAACGAACCAATCTCTGGACAGATTGGATAATGGGGAATCTGCCCCTTGCTTCAAACGCCAGCTTGACTGAAATCCACGATTTTCTTGATCACAGAGGAATACAGAGCATCAATGACATATCAAAATGGGACGACGATGGCTCCTGGTCAGATTGGCAATTTGGCAACGTCCCAAATCGCCTCCTCCAGCAACTTGAAATGCTCAAAGCAGAGCTTCGAGAGGCAACTCCTGTGCATAAGACAGAAAAAGACAATTGGGGTTGGGGACCCACAGGAACATACTCAGCAGCCAAAGGCTATGCTCTGCTACAACAATAGAAAGATAGACCACTCCCTGCAAGATTTTAGTTGGAGGTATGGGACTCAATGGCGATCCCCAAGGTAAATTTCTTCTTCTGGACTTTAATGCACAAAAAGATATTGACTGGTGAAAACTTAATGAAAAGAAATATTGTCGGTCCACACAGATGTTCTTTATGCAAATAAGCCATGGAAACATCGGATCATTTGTTTGTAGACTGCTATTTTGAAAACAAAGTTTGGTAGCTCATCCTCCATGGCCTCAAGGTCGCAGCCCCCACCAACATCTCAGTAGTAGATCTATTCACAACTTGGAAGGATAGTTACCCTTCGCTCTCATTGAAAACATTATGGTCTAGAGTATGTATCTCCATCCCCAAGTATGTGTGTTGGAAGCTTTGGCTTGCAAGAAATGATCAAGTTTTCAACAACACAGCTTGGACCCCCAACATGGTAGCAACGAAAGAAAAATGCCTCCTCCTAGAAACTTTGAGCTCTCAAAACCACAAAACCGACACCTTGCTGCAGTAGGAGGAAAATAATTGGCTCGATACCTCCATGCTGACCCTTCGGATCCATAGCACTGAAAAATCTCATCTCAAAACAAAATGGAGGCTAAGAGATAATCATGACATATTCCAAAGTTGGTGGCAGAAGCAAGGAATAACTTCAGTCTTCTTCGATGGCGCCTCCAAGGGAAACCCTGGGACAACGGGAGCTGGAGGAATCATTTATTCCAGTGAAGGGAAAATACTAGAAACCTTTTGTTGGGGACTCAGACAGCGAACCAACAACCATGCAGAAATCCTGAGTTTGATAAAAGTCTGTTAGATAACCAAGGAAAGAGGACATCAAGAGCTACAAGCATTTGGAGATTCTGAAATCTTGATCAAAATGATACATTCGAGAGGACAGTTTAATGACGTTGCCCTAAAAAAGAACCTGCAAAGGCTACGACACATTCTAAAAGACTTCACCTCCTTCAACTGCTATCATATACTAAGAGATTCAAACAAAGAAGCAGACAAATTAGCCAACAAAGGATGCCTCTTGGCCCAAGGAGAACTCAGCATAAATGATGGAGACCCGATAAAAATTTGTATTCCTTGAAAAGGACAACAGCTTGTAAAAGAATGTAGAACGTTTTTGTGAAGGTTGTAAGGCTGCGGCCAGCTGGATTTCCCAATTAATAAAATTCATAACCGTTTTAGTTAAAAAAAAATAAAATGTATAATGTAACATATTAATTGATTTATACACTAATAATAAATTAAATACTTCAATAAGTACATTAAATGTATTAATAAATACAGTATTAAAGCATTTTAATACATTAATAAATTATTAATACACTAATAAAGTAGTAATATATTGACATTACGGTAATGTATAAATTAAAGTATTAATACATTAATAATGTGATGATACATTAATAGATTAATGTAATATATAAATTGAAGTATTAATTTACATTAGTGTATAAAGTAACAATAATACACTAATAGTCCCTGAGGTGTAGGACTCGGTGAGGGAGTGTGCTCTTAAGGCACTCCGCGATGTTAAAGTCACCGGTTCGAAACCCGCGGGGACAAAAAATGCAACCATGTTAAGGGTTGGTGTGGCTCAGGTCGGGTGTGATACCCTGGTGATTTTAACGACTTAGATGCCCCTGAGTCGCGGTTTCTTAGCCACGGGTTAGTCCCACATGTCACAGACAAACTAACAAACAAATGTGTAAGTTATAGTATTAATACATTAATAAAGTAGTAATATATTGAGATTAGAGTATTGTATAAGTTAAAGTATTAATACATTAATAGTGTCTTAATACATTAAAATATACATTAACTCATTGATTGACATTTAAGTAATGTAATGATACATTAATGGATTGATGTAAAATATAGATTGAAGCATTAATTTACATTAGTGTATAAAGTAACATATAAATTAATTGATACATGAATAATGTAATGTGTTAATTAATTTATACATTAATATATTGTTAATTAATACATTGCTAATGTATTAATACACTAATAAAATAATACATTAATAATATATTAAATTCATCAATAAATACATTAAATGCATTTGTAAATACATTATTAAAGTATTAATATTGTAATAAAGTAATATATTAATAACAAATAAATAAAGTAATAACACATTGACCTTATTGTATTTAGTAAAACATTATTAAAGTAAACATTATAATAATAATAATCTATTTTTAAGGTCACAGTCAAGCCAGACCCCTTGTTGGTGTATGAGACCCCTTTGTTTGTGTATTATACCCCCTTGTTTATGATACAAGGGACCCCTTCCATGCAGCGAAATTGGTGTATGAGACCCTCTTGTTTGTGGGACAAGGGACCCCCTCCATGCAAGGATTTGACTACTAAAGACTACAAACATATGCATGCCCTAATAAAGTGATACAATAATAATACATTATTAAAGTAGCAATGCATTATAAAAGAATTAATATGTTAATACATTTATTGAAAATGACCATGGTTAATTATGGTTGACCAAGAAATCATGGTTTCTTATGGTCGCGACTATGAAGAAAAATAATGTACTAATTACTAACACATTATTACATTGGAATTGGGTTATGTTCGTTACATTGCAACATTGGGAAATGGTCATCTCTTTGCAATATTGGGTTATGTTTGTTACAATGCGGCATTGGGTTGCATACATCACATTGCAACAATGGGTTATATTTGACACATTGCGAAATTTCAAAATGTTTCTCACATTACAACTTCATGATATTTGCATCAAATTGTGATGGCAATGCATTGTTCATCACATTGTCACGATGAGGCTAAGTTCGTCACATTGCAACAATATGGCTATGCTCATCACATTTTGATTATGAGGAAATGCTCATCATATTCGAAGAAAGGGTATGCTCATCACATTGCAACATTTCTATGCTTGCCAGAATGTGACAATACCATGTTTGTCAGAATGAAACATCATGGATACGTTCGAGAAATTAGGATGGCGGGGCTATTATTGTCAATTGTGATGATGATGTTATGTTCATCACATTGTGACAATGAGACTATGGTCATTACATTGTGAAAATATGAATATTGTCATCACAATGTGACGATGGGGATATGTTCATGACATTGCAATGATAGGGAAATATTCATCACATTGTGGCGTTAGCATGTTTTTCATGTGACACTACCATATATAATGAATTAAACAAATCATTAAATGCATCATGTGTGTGTGTGATGTGAGGTAATTAAAAAATCAACATAAATACGAATGCATTGTATATATAATGAATTTAATGTAATATATAAAAAAAATGAATTAAACACATCATAAACACATTACAAATGCATTTTTTCATTGGAATACATCATCTCTTTGCAATATTGAGCTATGTTTGTCACAATGCGACATTGGGTTGCATACATCACATTGCGACGATGGGTTATGATTGATACATTGCGACATTTCAAAATGTTTCTCACATTATGGCATTAAGATATTTGCATCACATTGTGACGATGAGGCTAATTTTGTCACATTGCGACAATATGCCTATGTTCATCACATTGTGAGCATAGAATAATGCTCATAAAATTACAATGGCATGTTATGTTCATCAAATTATGATGTTGGTATTCTTGTCAGAATGTGACGATACCATGTTTCTAACAATGCAATTGAAGAGACTTAAACTCTCGGAAGCGATTGAAGACCTCATCTTTGGCCCTCATGAAGTAGAACAAGTTTTTCTTGGAGAAATCATTGATGAATGTGAAAAATTACGCACATCCTGTCAAGGATGCTAAAGACGTAGGTCTACATACATATGAATGCACTAAATCCAAAATTCCCTTCAATCTACTGTCACTGCTTGGAAAAGTTGTCTTTGCATACTTTCCCAGGGCACACCCCTTACAAACGTCATTGTGCTCGGTGCTCAACTTTGGAAGGTCAGTCACTATCTCCTTGATCATGTTAAGTGCCCCATGGTGTAAGTGATCCATCCTTCTATGCCACAACTCTTAAATATTCTTGCTGCTACTTATCAAAGCCTGAGATGACTCTAGTTGCAACCTACATAACTTACATGTCCTGATTCCTATCATCTTGTCCTACTTCGAGCCATTGAGATGAATTTATACTTTTAGTCCCCTAAACAACACATCATACCTTTTGTCCCGAAGCACTCAAACCGATATTAGGTTCTTTTTCATCGCTAGTACAAACAACACATTATTAAAAATGAATGTATTTCTTGACTCCCTCTGAAAGATTACTGTCCCTTGTCCCACTAAAGTACATTTGGACTTATTCCCCATTTCTATATCAATGTCCATTTCCTCTTCTTCAAAACTGGATAAGTATTCTCTAACTCCTTTTAAACGATATGACACACCACTATCAATATACCACAACCTTGTGGCATGTGTGCCTGAGCTAGAGAGGCAAGCGATGAGTGAGAAATCCTCATCAAACCTGGAAGAAAACTCATCAACATCAGATGGAGTTGTTGTCTGTGGATTTTTTTTGTCCTTCTTCTTGGTAGGAAATTCACTGGAATAGTGTCTTGGTTTGTGAAAAGAAAATCATTTAACTTTTCTCATGTCACGTTTCTTCCCTCCTTTGGATCTCTTCACACTTCTTGAGACTATCTTGGTTTTAGCTTCTCCATTTCTTGCAAGAGAAATATTTTCTTCTTCCTCACCCTTTTGATGATTGTTGCTTCCACTAAGAGATGTTAATCAACTCCTCTTGCATGAAGTCATCCCACAATCAATCCCAATTGGGCATGTTCTCCCTGGAAATAATGTCTCTCGCAAAGAAATCCCATGACTTGGATAATCCATTCAAGACTATCGTCAAAAGTTCATTCTCATCCACATTCTCTTCAACAACTGCCAATTAATCCTTTATTTTTCTGAGTTTTGTGAGGTAGGAGGATACATTATCCCCCATCACCATTTTGGTATTTCAGAGTTTCTCCTTTAGAACCATCTTTCAATTGAGGTTAAAATTATGTCACATCTTGACGATGACTTCCCACATCTTCCTGGTTATATCCAATCCTTATAGGTGAGTGAAAATATGGTCCTTAACCCCATCCAATATAATACACCATGACTTGGAATAATTTTTCTTGTAAGCATTAGCTTGTTGTGCATCAGTTGGAACTACAATAGTTTGAAGTGAAAATTCCTTGAGCCCATACTACTCCAATGACAACAATATACGCTCCTTCCATATGCCAAAGTTATATGCACCATCTAACCTATCTTCAAATATGATACATGAGATTGACATTTCTCTGAAACCCTTCTATCACAACCCCTTGGACCTGAAGATTATTGTTGGCTAAAAATTCATTTGGAAACCCTTGGCTTCCTTCTTAGAGGCAAAGCTCTAATACTATGTTAAGTTTATTTAGGCCCAATAATCTAATTTCTAAATCTAATAAATTTTTATTCCCATAACAAGAACAACAACAAATTCTAAATTATGATCTATAAAACATAAATATAACTGAGTAAATTAACCCTTGCAATACACAACGAAAAATAGAGAAACCATTCACATAACTTCAACACAACAAATTTACCCTAGAAACCCCAACTCTGGGGAAAACCAACAAATGAGGGTTTTATTATCAGCTTTAGAAAATCCATAAAATGTTTACAACAATTGCATGTACCCAAACTTGGCACATTCTCAGAGAAAACTCGATCTAGGACTGAGCGTAAGGCTCGCATATCTCATCCTCACCCTTACAACATGTATGACTCTCGCTGCCTATGTTTGGTACAACTACTACTACGACTGAGGATCTCATCCCTCACACGAGAAACCTCAACTATGGATTTTGGAGATATGGATGGGATATCCCTACCTCCATCTCCTCCTCGCGGCTTGAAACTTATCCCTCTTGGGTATGCTTTCATGTATGTCTCAACCTCCATATAGCTCGCGGCCCTCTCGGCCTGTGCATATGAAGACCCAGACACTCTCTAGGAAATGAAGGAAAACAACCTCCCAATCTCCTCTTGGCACCTAAATTCTTCAAGGAGTGAATCCTCCATTGCACACTTTCAATTTACAATTGAAACCCTTGGTGTCAATCTCACTAAGTTCATCTCTCCTCAAGCTACCCCTTCTCCTTTTAAATATATGGCTAGATGATTCAATGGTGGAGATTTGATCCCCAAAATGTCAAATCAATGGCCATGATCTAATATGAAACTCACTTTGAGTTTTGGATAAGCTCAAAAGAAGCTTCTTGCAGAAGGTTAACTAATATTGATTAATAATTAACATTCCCTATAACACACCTAGCCCTTAAGTGCTCTTTTAAGGGGTCGGGCATCAAAATTTCGCTTTCCTTAACTCTCTCTAGGTTCCCCTTTCTTCACATTGCAAGTTCTTCCAAACCGTGGGATATTTCCTAGAACCTTTGAAGGATTTGAACAACAGGCACTAGCTATTCATGCTAGCCCATTCTTTCATATGACCTCAAACTGTGACCACATGCCTAATTAAAGGTGCTTCGCGACTTTGAGTATTCTGTTGTGAGTCACCCGACTCTCCTGACTTCACGGATTCTGATCTAGAGCATAGCGAGTGCTAGCTCCTTCCCTTATTCTCCACTGATGTGACCTCCTGCTATGACCTGGGGCCCACTTTCGAGCATTTCGGGACTTCGCACATCGCATACTCAAAACTTAGCTCACCTCCTTCTCCCTGAAGTCCAAACTCCGAACTTCATTTATATCAGATCAATAGTCCACCACCTTCTATGATCCAACAATCTAGATCACCTCTTCGCAAATCGGGACTTCGCGTTTCGAGATTTCACATTTCGTGAAGTGGGAAGATTTCTTGCCTCTTTTCCCTGATTCCCGATCCCTGAAAAACGCTCGCGTCAGATCGACGGTCCACGACTTTCCTCAATCCAACGATCCAAGTTACATCGCGACTTCGAGTTTTATAGGTTTAGTTGCACCAATGAACGATTCTCCCTTTGCGCAAACTCCGAACTCACATATCTGACGGTCAAGGTGGGGCCCGATAGATCCTTGGATCTACGGTCCAGATCGCATCACGACTTCGGGTTTTGAACTTCATAGGATTTGTCCCCTTCACGATGATTACCAACATTTGTCTAACTTGCGAAGACTGAAGGAGTCGAGGTGTTAACGCATGTGCTCCTTCTTCAAATCTAACAGTCGAGACAGACCATGGACCCTCCCGAACGGATCTTGTCCATTCATCTTCCAAATGAAAGGATATCCCCTTTCGATACTTGAGTCTTTCTATTCTTCCTGGGCTTTGTTGGCTTTGAAAGTCTTAAAATCTTTGCACTCTTTCTCTTGAACGTAATGCTTGGAAGAATTCTTCTGCGCACCCCTTACGTTCATTCCTCAACTCTAGGAATTAAGAGGTTCTTGACCTCTGCCCGCCTCATAGAGACTCCATGCATATCATCACTACCTCTCTCGAAATTAACATACTCCTTCCTCTCAGAGACTCTGGGCAACTTGGAGTGCTGACGTGCACCTGTGGAAATTGTGGCCAAGGTAGACGAACTCATCGTCCACTTATTTTAACTCAAGCCATCACAGGGCTCAGGCATTTATGTGTACAAATCAGAAAAATCCATACTTACTTAAA
Source organism: Picea sitchensis (assembly GCA_010110895.2). Lineage (NCBI taxonomy): Eukaryota > Viridiplantae > Streptophyta > Pinopsida > Pinales > Pinaceae > Picea > Picea sitchensis. The sequence goes on from SNQJ01S0072394.1 coordinate 12,171, forward strand.
TACACAATTTAAACAAGAATACAGAGATACAGTATAATCATTAAAAAACATGCATATCACTGAGTCATTCACAGGATATCCAACCTGATTACATAGTTACAACTCAATTACACAGGGTATGAGAATACTTATCTATTACAGGTTGCAACCAACTAACTCACTGTGGGTGTGTGCCTTTCCACCCAACCATAGGCTCAGAGGCATTCATTCTTAGCACTCTGTCCACCCCCATGCCAAGCCATGATATCACTAGGGAATTTACACCATATCTCAAAGAGATTCTCTCTGTCATAGTGACCCTGCGAGGTTTATCAGATGCTTCCTCAGCATCAAGCTCACGTTCTGGTTCTTTAGGTCATGTTCTCTACACTCCCTTTTGGTTCATGCACCTCCCTCCGATATTGCGCCCTCATCTGGTGTCTCCTCTCTCACTATCTGCTTCTTTATCTTACAGTTACCTTCCTTCTTTTGGAGGGTTTTCAACCTATCATGTTCCTTCTGTCAGAAGGAAGCTCAGGTCTACAGGTTTCTGTGGTACTTCGGGATGACAACTCATGTTTCCATTCATGGGGGTTGTTTCCTATTCAACCACCAATCCTTTCCTTCATTAACTGATTCTTTCCTCTAGAGATATCATGGCTCATACTTCAAGGCTTCACCCCCCAACAATCAGTTATGGGCAATTTAACAATAATACATTTACATCGTCCACATGCCTTAGCATGGTAATCCTATTTTATGATTAATTACAAGCTGGGGGAAATAGGGTGTTACATTGTAATGACCCTTTTCTTATTAATATGAATAATTTCATAAATAATCCTAAACATTAGCTAAATTATAATTAATTATTATATAACCTTAATTAATTATACGTTATTAATTAATCATTTTGATTATAATTAGATGAAGTATGATTAACTCCTTGATTAAGGGTTAATGAATGATTTATTATTAAATGAAACATTAAATGATTAAGTATTAAACTAATGATTAGTGATTAATTGATTATTAATTAAGTAAGTGATTAATTATGTATTAAACAAATGGGGGAAAAATAAAATATAAGGTTAAATAGGGTTACGTATCCCATGAGGGATAACGTAACCCATACGTAAAAGGGAACATTAATTAAAGGATAAGATAATTAATATGAAATAAATGATGGTTTGGAACGTTAATAAGGAGATAAGGTGTTTGGTGGGGAGTAAAAGGTACGAGAAGGTGAAGGAGGTATAAGGGGAAGGAGGAGGATTCATTTTAGGGGGATTCATTCATGCGGTCTACGAGAGGAGGAAGGAGATTTTGGAGCGATGGGGACGGAAGTGAGAGGTGAAAGCATTAAGGTTCTGATTCTGCAGAAATTTTGGGGTTTTGAATGGAGGGCTAGGGCGTCCATAGATGTCCTAGGGCCAAGCGTCTTGGTCGGTAGGGTGGCTGGTTTGGGGGTGTCTTAAGAACAGCGGTTCGCGGATAGGTTCAAGCGAAGGGGAGCGGCTTGACATCGAACAAGTTATTTAACTTGTTATGCAAATTCTTATGTAGAATTTAACTTGTTATGCAAGTATTATGTAAATGTTTTGTATCAAAATGCAAGGAATTGAATATGCTAAGTGCTTGAATTTTTAGTAAATTTTAAAATTTCCGCTCTGTTTTAAATTCATGGTAGTTTTAATGAAATGACGGTCACTACAGCATAAATTGTCGAGCCACAGTTCCAAAATGCGGAACCAGGGCCTACCTACCGATTTAGTAATGGAGTTGGCTACCCACCAAAATAAATAAGTAAATAAATGAATAAATAAATAGTTTTTTGGTAAATATGAACTTTGGGGCCAAGTTCCATCTCCAAGTCCCAACACCACCTCCACCCAACCTGTAAGCCAAGTATACATTTTGATTTTAGTATATAAACAAATCTATATATAATATATAAACAATATGCGAAAAACAAAATTTGTTTAATATTATACGTATCTAAAAGTTAAATAGATTTTGGCACTTATTGTAAACAAACAATAAATCAAATATATATATATATATATATATATATATATTGATATAACTCATTTAAGGTTAAGCTACAAATGGAAAAAGCAATTCTTCATACATTCCCACGTTAGTCTGGGCAAACAAGTGAGCTTTTGAAGCACAAGCAGCAACCTAAAAGGCGGTAGACTGAACAAAGGTTTTGCCTTGAACACTATATTTTCTCTCTGCACCTTATTTACAACTAATTTCTTTTCAAAACATCGAGGTTATTTTGTGCACCAAAGAGATTTTTTGTTTATAAAATTTGTATCGATAGGCACAGGGAAAGGATCAAATTGCTCCGACACTCTGGATTTTGTATGTTAGATATGCTCGGTTCAATTCTTCTAGTATCCTATTAATTTTTTGAGGTACCTATCTTTTATCATTTTCTTAGATACTAAGCTGTTGGAGTGCAACTTCCAGAGACAAAACTTGTTTCTATGAAGATTTTCATTTTAAAACTAGAAATAAGTTAAAAATATATTCATCATGCTGGACTTAGCAAATACAGTTAGTTAAAAAAAAATTTGTTACTGAAATTAATGCTTGAGAACCCTATTTGATCCTTAGAGTTGCTTCATTTATCATAAAAAAAATAAATAAATAAATAAATCTTGGGTGTTGTACAAAATCGAGAATGAACCAGCTATCTTAAACCCCGGTCATCCCCCCTCAAAATAGGAAATAGGCCTTAATATCATGAAAAAAAATGGAAAGAAAAAAAATCCCTACATACTTAGTCTCCCGTACGCTAGGATCTAAGCATAGCAAAGTTCTGGTTTTTCATTAGCAACAACATTTAAATATTAATGCCAGTGAAATCTGAATAAGAACGAGGACGGTAAGAAGAGTATACCTGATGATTGGTAGGTCCACCTTGGCTTTTACTTCGAAAACACTCATAAAACTGAACTGAACCTCTAAATTCTATCAGCGGTGCTTCGGATAGAGATGCGTTCTGAGGATCGGAGGCCAGTCCCACTTTAACATGCAGACATCATCATGGCCGACCAAGGGGATCGCAGATGGATTACGGTGGTGCCCTCTCCCTCCACTGCTAGGATTTATCTATCGGAAGTGGGTGCGATCAATAAAGCTTGTGGTCTTTACATCCCTCAGAAGGAGTTTTGATACTAGTTCGTTCAAGAGATCACCACACACGAGGATTCAGGAGTATGAAGTTAATCTTACTTCTTGTAAGTTGTAACTTGAGCTCGGAGTCATAATTGACAAGATACCTTTCAATATATTGGATCATCTCTATAAATGAATGTTTTAATTGAGTACCTCGTATCTCTTAATGAGGTCACAATTACTTCTCAACGAAAACAATTGATCTACCATTAAGGTAGCTCAAATAATTTCAAATCTTTCATGACAATTGGGCAAGCTTAGAGCCACTTGCAACAGTGAGTTGATGAGGTGAAAATAGACTTTTGACAAGTTCGATGATGAAAGTGAGGTTTAGAAAATTTTGATGACGATTTAGTGGTTTCCTATAGAACATAAGGGACTCTGTTGGCTAACGCACATGGAACTAGAGGAAGAAATGTACAAACCAATGTAAGCTATGCGGAGATGATAGGGGAGGGGCTTTTGGATCTTTTCTTGTAGAGTTGATGCAGGGAGCGCACAGTTCCAAGTTCAGATGAAGATTCCTTGTGATTGTTTCTGACTGGTTGTCTCAACATGCTTCGGCATTTTTGTCTCTTCAAAAATATTTCGTGGGCCTTTTAGTTCATGCGGTTGGTCCAAAGCAAAAAAATAGTCATTTTTGCTTTCTGGTGTGCAATACAATTTTAGTGAGAATATTTTTCTAAATATCTTCCAAAAATTGATTATGTAAATCCTATTCATATCAATAGAAGCGCTTTAAAACATTGTTTTAAATTTTTTAAGTTTGAAATGTCAAAATATCTTAAAATCAATTTTAAAAGATATTGATTAGTAATATTTTAAAAGATATTAATATTAAAAAAAAAAAAAAACAATTAAGAATAAAAAAACAAAATAATTGTCTTAATTGTTGTTGGATCATACCAAACTTTCCATTCTTTTTTATTTCTTGAAATTTTGAGGTCAAAAGTGGCTTACCTGATTAGTGAAATCACTGCGCTATTAAAGCCCCCACCAGGATTCAAAGTATTCAAATCACATTTACGACAGACATACTTGTGCTTGCCCACCACTAATTGCGGCTAGGCACAATTCTGGACAAATTTGTCACCGCAAGTTAGCCAAAGGCTTCAAAGCTTGTTGTAACAAGATCCTTTGCTATACTCTGTTGTTCCCGGATACTTACACCAAACCCCCACATATATATATATATAACCATAGTAAAAACGAGATGCATTTCTTGCACAAATAAATTATCAAGAAATCCACACATCTAAAAATCAGATCATTCAAGAAATCGCAGATCTGGACGTAAGAAGCACCACTTGACAGATAATAAAGTGCACTAAACATTTATTTTGGAGCAATTCTCGAAAATCCCCACTGTTTTAACATTCCCAACTACCAAGATTATGAATAACTCCCTTTGTATTCATTGTTCCGGTACTAAAGGTTTTGATCAAATTACTCACTTCAAATATTTTCTCAACAAAATTATAAAATTTTGAACCTGAAATCGATAACTTCGAAAACTAGAAAATTCAATTCAGGTTGTGATTATCTCAATTGACTACTGTCAGAATCATTGATTATTTTACATAAGCGAGAGAAGAAAACAAACTTAGGGATTTAAGGGCAGGTTACTAGATGCAGAAACCACGTAGATCGGTGATCCAAGGTGCGATGTCCCCGGCGCAAACAACCGGATCTGACTGTGCTTAACAATTTGCATGCAATGGCCATGTTTCTTCATAATCTGAGTGTCGTGCATGGGAGGAAATGGAAATTCTGAAAAAAATAATAATAAAAAAATTAAAGAGACAGTTACTTATTTCCTCCTCCTCCCCTCCTGTTATCCATGCTGCTCCAATATAACAGATTGACCGCCTGGGGTTACATTCACCAATGCCTCCTCTTCCCTCGACATGCAGTTATTCTTTACATTGCGTGGCAATCGCCGATGGAAAGCCCGATTTTTATCTTGGAAGACTCCCCTCTGCAGGCTTTGGCTGTTCTCGTTCATAATCATAATCATAGCGTGAGCGGCCTAAGAACTTTTGCAACCTGGACAAGATTTGATTCTTCATACACGGCTGGAAACTTCTGGTGTAAATCAGGAAATCTCTCTATCACAGCTGTTGGGTATGAATGGTGAATTTTCCACAAAGATTAAATGCTTTAGAGAAATTAAATCATGCATCGAAGCTTACGAAAAAAAAATATTGAGGAAAAACTAACTTGCGGAAATGTTCTTCTCTGCAAACACTATGTAAGTGGTTGAAGCGCATACACATGGTATTCCAAAAAGGGCTTGACGCGTGGGTGCATGCAAATATTGCGATTGCCGACAGAATCTTAGACGAAGTAGGCATCACGATCCCCGTTTAATACATTTTATTTATTTATTTTATTGTTTTATTTTATTTTATTTTATTTAAATTAAAAAATTGGTTTAATTATAAGTTCAATCATAAATATTATATTATAATTATTTATTAATATAACATTAAATATATATATATACTATATATATATATATGAAAGAAAATTTTAATCGTGGGTATAATAAAGAGTAAAAAAAATATATATATATATATATATATATATATATCAAGATTAAATTAAGTATAGTGGATTAAGATTAAGTTAAGATAATTAGTTTAATAAAATATTAGATAAGGTTAAGAATAAAATTTTATGGAGTCTTGAGGATTGGACCCTGGGACCTCCTTGGTCAAGCCCTTACAAAGTCCAGCCCTACCAACTAGCGCCATGCGTTGCTTCTTCTAAATAAGTTTACTTATAAAAACTTTAACTGTTGTACCCAAGACCACCCACCAAGTAAAACGACTTAAGAAGAACACTAGTGCCGAAGGCACATAGCGCTGGCGAACACAGAAACACGACTGGCAGACGGGGATAATTATTCAGATTCCACGGATTTATCTTATTTAATTACTAAGCGTGGTAATTATAACCTTAAAGCATTTTATGTGATTAGGTAAATGTTAAGTAAACATTGCCGGATTTTGTGATAAATGCAAGAAAGTTATGAATGATAGATCGGACCCATTGATATTGGAGAATATTGTTAGAATATGCCGACATCTTCAATGCATAGCCATGAGATAATGGTTTTAGGTTAATTAAGATTAAAGATCATTGATTGTGCCCATTGTCGGTAGGTGTACGCCTCTCGTACTAAATTAAACATAAAGGAAGGGACCCTCATTAGATCGGTATCCGGTCTTGTCATAATTCCAAGATGTTTTCCCAAATGAGTTACGAGGGTTACCTCCAGAAAGAGAGCTTGATTTCACTATTGAGCTAAAAACACAGTGCGAATGTTCAAAACTCGTATCGGATGAAAGCGCGGAACTTTGTAGTGCAAATGCGGTGAAAAGTTCTTTGGACTTAGGAACTATGGGTCTAGTGTGTCATGCAAGAGTATACCAGTTAATTTTGTAAAGAAGAAGGATGGATCGCTACGACTGTGTATAGACTTCTGAGGACTTGAACCCGTTACTACGATTGAAGAGCGAATTGCCGTCTGGTGGTGTGATCTCTTCGTCGAGATGAAAGAGGCGGTATTCTCAAAAAGATGCGATTTAAGCGATGGGTATCATCAACTAAGGATTAAGGAAGGTGATATCCCAAAAGCGACCTTTCGAAACTTCGGTTTTGGACATTACGAGTTTGTTGTAGTACCTTTGGATTGACCAATGCGCCAGTATTATTCATGAGCCTCGTGAATGGTGTATTCCAAAAGTAGTTGGACCGTTTTGTACAAGTCTTTAGATGACATCCCTCATCTATTCCAAGAATGAAAGAGAACATAGGAACACTTGCGAATAGGTGTCCCTGCCTTAGAAGGGCTCGCTGGCCATTGGAAGGCTGTCGAAGTGTTCCTTCTTCGAGAGAAAAGAATCCACTATTTAGGTCATATCATTTCCGGTGAAGGAATCTGGGTGGACCCAGAAAAGGTAAGAGAGCCTTTATGGAGTGGTCAGTGCCGAAAAATGTCCATGATGTTAGAAGCTTCATGGGGCTAGTGGAGTTGTCTAGGATATTTGTAGAAGGATTCTCAAAATAGCGAAACTCATCACCACATTGCAATGCAAGGAGGTCAAGTATGAATGAATGAGAAAAATGTGAGGCGTTCGTGAGCTTATGATGTTACTAATTAGTGCACCAATTCTATGAGTGCCGGATATGGAAAAAGATTTCCGCAGTCACTACGGATACCCCTCGAAGCAAGGGGTTGGGGCCGTGCTAATGCAATATGGAGTAGTGATAGCTTATGCATCAAAGAAAGTTGAAAGAAGCTTCACGAAGAGTCATCGCGACTCATGATTTAGAGTTTGTAGTTGTAATGCTAGCTTTGAAATTTTGGAGGCACTACCTTGTTGGTGAGAAACTTTGAGCTCAAAGCAGGATCATCAAAGTTAAAACATCTCTTCACCCAAAGTCTGAGCATGAGAGGGAAAAGGCTGATTGGGTGAGTTTATGAGGTGAGTCACGTTGCCAGTATATCGTGCATCAGGGAAAGGATAATGTGGTGTGAGATGCCTTGAGTAGGAGACCACAGATCTTCTCCTTGGTACCCTTAAAGGTCAATCTGAGGGAGCGTGTGTTGGAACAACTCAAAGGAGGCAGTTAATTATTTAAAGGTCACGTCAAACCTCCAGAGTGGGAGGTAGTAAGATCCAAAGTATGAAGGGTATAGTTTGGAAGCCAAATGGGTTGTTAAGATATCAAGGAAGGATGTACATTCGTGAGAATGGGGATATTCGAAGCATTATACTAAAGAAGCCCATAGATCACTTTGTTGTACGCATTCGGGTGTGAAAAAGATATGCAGCAGTGTGAAAAGCTCTTCTTTTGGGTAGGCATGAAGCATGATACTTGAATTTCGTGCATGGAAATGCCTCAAGTGTCGTGGTGAAAGTGACCACCATCACCAGGCCTCCACAAAGCCGCACTTGATGTTCCTATGTCCAAGTGGGGAAGTCCCATTTCTATGGATTTTGTTTGTGGGGTTGCACTCACATCCATAGACACAATGCCATTCTTGTGATAGTGGATAAGTCAGCAAAGGTGCTCATTTTATTCCGATTAGAGACACTACGATGTCAGCGATGTACGTGTGTTTGTAAATGAGGTTATCCGTTTACTTACGGGATACCTAAGAAGATCATTGACCGGGGACTCGAGATTCACTTCTAGATTTTGGACAAGTTTACGGTCAGTGTTGGGAACTCAGTTGAACCTAAGAACAACTTATCATCAGCGGATAAGACGGTGAGAGGAGTAAATCAAGTCATGGAAGACATGCTTAGGATGTATGTGATGGATGTCCGGACAGTGGGAATACCTACCTTTGGTGGTTTACTTACAATACTTGATTATCATAGTTCCATTGGAATACCACCCTCTGACTTTAATGCGAGGAGGCCATGCGAGAACTGCTGAGTTGGGATGAACTAGAGAGCCAAGTACCCAGTTGGGCCAGAGTGGATTCAAGAAATGGAGGAACAAATGATTGGATGAAGCAGAGATTAAAGGAAGCCGCGGTATAGACGAGAAAAGCTAGCGGAATGGTACACCTGTAGGACCCAGCAGAAGTTATGAAGTGGGGACCAAGTTTTCATTATTATCAGGCCTAATAAGAGTACCATCGGTTCCGGAAGGGGACAAAGTTGTCACCTCGGTTTATAGGACCATTGAGGATCCAAGAAAAAATTGGACCAGGTACCTATCGTCTTGTATTGCCACCCCACTTGCATGAAACTCATAATGTATTTCATGTATATGTTTTACGTCATTATGTTCGATGAATACATAAACTAAATTGGAAGGAATTCGTGTCGAGCGGTAAGGAACCCTCACGGTAGAACAGGTCGCATGTGGACCGTGAAGTCGGCTGACTCAAGAACCGCCTAGTAGACCAAGTTAAAGTCCAGTGGGACAAGTATAGTCGAGGATATACTACTTGGGAAGACAGAGACATTACGGTGAGATTATCCCTCACTGTACGACCACCTCGAGAACATGTTTCGAAGGTGGGGTGTATCTTTCTTTCCTGTACGACTTAGACAACCAGGACTGATTGAGGACTATATACTTTATTTTTCTAGTCATAGTGAAACTATTAAGTGATACTCTTAAACTTTAACAGTTATGAACTTTTATAGATGTTTAAATGTTATTTGATGATGATGTATATGATACGTCTGCTGCATACATGTAAATTTTATGAATGTTTAAATGTTATTTGATGATGATGTATATGATCACGATGCTACATACATGTAAATTTTATGAATGTTTAAATGTTATTGATGATGATGTATGTAATCACAGTCTATTATGTGGATGTAAACTTTATGAATGTATAAATGTTATTTGATGATGATGTATAGAACGACATCATGAAAATGTGAATTGATTGAATGTTTAAATCTTGTTAGAATGATGTTGGATATTATGCAATCCCTAATTGAGTAAAATGATGCTCTTGTGAATACAAAGGTGTTGAAATTGAATTATGAGGATATTGATAGATCTATTTCTAATTGGAAACCTTTGATGTTAACTTATCGGTACATGGATACCAAAGAAAAAATGATGCTAGTATGAGCGATTACACATGAGGATAATGCATAGAAATGTATGAGTTTGTGTTCTGTCTGCGGTTATGGAGCTGTAAATTGCTTGAGGTAACAATGATGAGGTGTATGTCAGGACTCAACGAGAAACATTATGGTATGAATATTGTATTTGGAAATTTATATTGGTTTTGGATGCATTGCTATGATGTGGACTAATGCATGATTTCAGGTGACTTTTCACAAAACCTAATAAATGATGACAAAACCTCCGGCAACAGGTCCTTTGTAAGAAAAATTCCACTTGTGGGTGTTGACCACAGTTGCATTAGGAGGGGTGGAGGCATTTCCCTTGTGTGTCTCCATTATAGGGTGGGCCATGCGTGGGGTGGACCCTATGACTGATTAGGAGGGGTGGAGGCATTTCCCGTGTATCCTCAAACACGAAGTCCCTGGGAGGGTGATTGTTGGTTCACGCTCTCCCGAATACGTGTGATCAGTGTCATTTGCACACTTTAAGGGAAGCTTGGTTGAGACCAACGACACTTCCACTTCTGGTTCCTATTTGGGAGTTAGGTCGGTATAGGCGTAGCTCAAGATAGTCTTGAGAGGGCCAGGATAGGAATAGGTTGGAAATGAGTTAGGAGGAAGGATAGAGTAGAATAGTTGAGACTATATAGGGATCTGTCTGGTGGCGGGAGTTGATGAAGAATATTGTATATATGAATATTCACTATTATGTAACTAAACCACAATTGTTTAAAATGAAATTTTTAGACAAATAATAATTGTAATTCAGGAAATTCTCACATAATTAATTGATTGTTGTCTTTGATAAAAGACAATCTTCTTGTGATTGGATGCATACATAAAATACTAAGGATGAAAGTTTGATTATTGGTACATATGCGAAATTGTATGTACTAGCTACACATACATTTCTTGTACATATACATAGTATGTATAAGGAGTTCCTTGTTCTCGTACCATAAAATACCTTAACTTAGGGACGAAGTTCCTGAAGAGGTGGGTGTATGTAATGACCCTTTTTCTTATTAATATGAATAATTTCATAAATAATCTAAACATTAGCTGATTATAATTAATTATTATATAACCTTAATTAATTATGCGTTATTAATTAATCATTTTGATTATAATTGGTTGAAGTATGATTAACTCCTTGATTAAAGGGTTAATGAATGATTTATTATTAAATGAAACATTAAAAGATGATTAAGTATTAAACTAATGATTAGTGATTAGTGATTATTAATTAAGTAGTGATTAATTATGTATTAAACAAATGGGGGAAAAATAAAATATAAGGTTAAATAGGAGTTCACATTATCCCATGGCAGGGATAGCATTATTATCATAAAGGAACATTAATTAGGATAAGATAATTAATATATAAATAAATGATGGTGGGCATTAATAAGGAGATAAGGTGTTTGGTGGGGAGTAAAAGGTGCCAAGGCGGTGAAGGAGGCATAAGGAAGGAGGAGGATTCATTTTGGGGGGATTCATTCATGGAGTCTAGGAGAGGAGATTTTTTGGGAGCATTGGGGGATAGAGTGAAATTTGACAATGGGATTTACAGTGCACACCGAAGCTGAGGGGTTTTGGGCTCGGAAGGCTAGGGCGTCCATAGATAATCACAGGGCAGGCAGTATTAATTGATAGGGTATTTGGGATTTTTCTGCGGTGTCTTAAGAACAGCCCAGTACAGAATGAGTTCAGCGAAGGGCGAAAAACTGACATGAAGCAGGTATTTAACATTATGCAAATTGTTATGTAAATTTGCTTGTTATGCAAATTATTATGTAAAATGTTATTTTATTTATCAAAATAAGGAGTGAATATATGCAAATTATTATGTAAAATGTTATTTTATTTATCAAAATCTGGGAGTGAATATGCTAGAGTAAGCGAATTTTTAGTAAATTTTAAAATTTCCGCTCTGTTTTAATTCATGGTAGTTTTAATGAAATGACGGTCACTACATACATTCCCTAAGTTTCAACATAGGAAATATTTAAATGAACACTAATCAAATTAATTAATCACATTTTCCTAAGATAGACTTAGGAAAAACTTAAATGACTTGGACAAACATTAATCCTTGTGTCTTTTACTTGCATGACACCTTGCCTAAGAAAAGAAACATGTTCGAGCTACAATATTTCAACATTCTTCCATTCCTATTTTGGTTTCTTCTTCTTCATATGATGCTAGTGAGGATTAAAATCCACCTTTGCCTTCTCACCTTCCTCCAGATGAGTCCATTGAACCTGAACCTACACCAACAACCTCTTTTCCTAGATGGGTTCGTTCAACATGAGAAACAACAAGTGATATTTTTGTTGATCCTTCATATCAGTTTTGGACAAGTTCACAGTTCTAACGAGGCTCTTCTCTTTTGGCTCAATTTTTAGGGACTCATGATCCAGAGACATTTGAAAAAGATTCATTTCATACAAATTGGGATACAAAAATGAATGAAGAGTATATTTCTTTAATGAAAAACAATACTTTGGATCTTGTACCTCTTCCAAAAGGAATAAAACTTGTCATATGTAAATGGGTCTACAGAACTAAGTATCCATCAGATGGAAGTGTTGAAATACACAAGGCTCGATTAGTTTCCAAAGGATTCCCCCAAGTTGAAGGAGTTGTCTATAATGAAACCTTTGCTCCTGTAGTCAAAATGAATTCCATCTTTCTTGTTCTAGCCCTTGGAGCCTCACATAAATGGGAGGTCCATCAAATGGATGTCAAATATTCCTTCTTGCTTGGGGATTTGCAAGATGAAATATCCATGGAACAATCTCTTGGATATGTCTAGAATTACTCTAGCCTTGTTTGTATACTTAAGAAATCTCTTTATGGTCTTAAGCAAGCTCCTCGATCTTGGTATGCCAAAATGAACAATTTTTTTCTTGACAATGGATTTTCTAGATGCCATTTTGACCTCAATGTCTATACTAAGAAAGTAGAAATACATCTCATAATCCTTTTTCTTTATGTTGATGATATTATCTTCATTGGTAGTGACCTTAAACTTTTAAACCATGTGAAATCCATCCTTAAGAAGAAATTTGAAAATATTGATTTAGGTTATTTGCACTATTTCCTTGGCCTCCAAATTTTACAAACCAAGGAATGAATTTTTCTTTCCTAGTCTAAGTATGCTTGTAACCTTCTTCATCACTTTCACGTGGAAGATTAAAAACCAGCCCCTTATCCCTTCCAGTCTACAACCAAACTTGCTTCCACTTGTACTTCTCCCGAAGTTGATGCCACTTTGTACCATCAATTAGTTGGTAGCCTCTTATACTTGACTCATACCCATCCCAATCTTTCCTTTGTTGTTTCTCTTATTGCCCGATATATGAAAACACCCCATGAAATCCATTGGAAACCAACTAAGAGGATATTTCGGTATGTCTGGGGTACATTTCAACTTGGGATACATTATAGCTCAGGGGGACTCCTTTATTGGTTGGTTTCATTGATGCAGATTTGGTCGAAAACCTTGATGATCGAAATTCTATTGCAGGTTATGTTTTCATCTTTGGTTCAGGACCTATCACTCGATCCTGTAAGAAACAAAAAAACTATTTCTCTTTCTTCAGCGGAAGCAGAGTACCAAGAAATGGTTAATTTAAGCCAAAAAGCCTTATGGATTTGACAGATCCTTTCAGAGTTTGGATTCCAGAAGAAACATTTGACCACCCTCTAGTGCGACAATCAAAGTGTCATCAAGATCACCAAAGATCTAGTTCAAAGTTATCACAACAAACACATCGAGCTACCCATGCACTTCCTCAGAAATGTCATTCGTGATCGAGTTATTGAAGTGCTCTTTTTCCCTACAAAAGATCAAATTGTAGACATTTTCACGAAGTCTCTTATAGAAGCGAAGTTCTCCAAACTTTGATCTATGTTAGGAGTTCATGAAGTTGTCATTAAAGGGGGATAGGCTCTAATGCCTCCTTCATTCTCCTATTATGTCACCTTTGTAAATGCTTGAATCCTATCCCAAGTTGTTCTTAAGGGGGGATATTAGGATATTTAGAAGCTTAGGAGGTAGTCAAGGTTGACTTGGTCTACTGTGTCATTAGGTAAAAGTTTGTTTCTTTAGTATGCATTTGTAGTTAGGAAATATGACGGTCATGATATGTTCATGACATAGAGTGATCCAATGGTTAATATTCTCCTTGATCTTAATGGCTACAATGATCCATGACTTAACATATGATTGGTCCATGATATCTATTTAAAGAGCATGGAGGGTCATTTGTCGATGATTGATTGTGAGAAGCTCTCTTGTAAATATCCTTGTAAAATTTTCTTTTGCATAAATAAATTGCTCCAAGTGGCCATGTTGGCTAAGGCCGTGCATGTTTCCCCGTAGGGGTTTTACCACGTCAAAAAATCGATGTGTTGATATTTTATGTAGTTGCGTGAGTGGTTACTAAAGGTTTTCATCCTCTATTGGAATACCCGTGTTGTCAAACAATGTATTCAAAGGTAATAATGTGGGTTCTTCTCAAGCCTATAATTTTAGTTCACTCTTCTTATCAAGTGAACATTTGATGACAGTTAAAATTTTTAAGTATCTTTCACTTGAGATTTTACCCAAATTTATTGAATGTCATTTCCTTTTGTTAAGGTAAATTAATTGAGATCTAGAATCCACTCACTAAAATGTAAAATGCACATTTAATCCATGTTAGAACACTAAAATCCACATCCCATCCACAATAGGAAAAGAATCCTTGGAAGCTCAATTATGAATCCATCTTTAATGTTTTATCTTGTTCACCGGTGAAAATGCTAAAAACTACAATCAACATCCATACTGCAAGAAGCAAGAGTTTAAAGGAGCTTAATAGGAAATGTGGAACAATGTAGCATTTTGAGATACAATATCTCATATTGCACATAAAAAGTAGTTTTTCTTACAAATATGAATACGTCCAACAAAATGAAAATTATATACAACACTCATTGTATCATAATTACTTAAAATTTTCAATGTACAATTTTTCTCATGAAATATAACTATCAACAATTGAAGTTACAACAACACCCCTGAATTTTCATATAAAATGTGCTTGTTGTTGGCATCATTTACATGTAGTCAGCTACCCATCATCCATGTAATGTGAGCCATGATTAAAAAAAATAACATTTTTTTAAAACGTCAAAATTGTCTTTACAATCTACC
>SNQJ01S0072394.1:32089-55401 GCA_010110895.2 Picea sitchensis
GTTATTTCACACACACCTAGGATTTATTTTTCCTAAGGTTTTTCCTTGTTTATTAGTCATTATCCAGTCTCCTATATTTTAGGAAGAATATTCCTCTAGAGAGAATATTCTCTTTAGTTTTCAATTCAGTTTGATCTATTGTGTGTAGTCTAGATGCTACATTAGGATTATCACTATGTAGCATTGGAATCATCACCAGCTAATGTGCATTGTCCTTGGGATCATCACTAGACTAGCACATTACTCATGATTCCATGATCTCCTCCTCACTTCACTCTGTTTTGGTCAGTTAACTGAAGATTGATAGACTAGTTAACTTAGACTAGGTGGCAGTTCACTCCCGTAACTGCCTGAGAGACTAGACTAGATGGCAATTTACTCCTGTAACTACTGGTGTGTGTCCATATCACTCTAGACCACGACTATGGAACATTAGTTACTCATGTAGCCTATATCTATTGTAAATTATTCACTCTTTGAGTGTGGAATGCAGTTAATGAGAGTTCTTCCATTCTTTTTCTCTTGCTTCTTATTTCTTAATTTCTCTATGGAAATGTGTGAAGTATTTTCTAGATAGATCTATTATGTGCATGTTCAACACATTTACAGTTGAAGAATACTTCAAGTGTATACAAACCCCTTGTAAATGGATAGTCCTCATCATGCCATTTCCAACAGTAGGTGGTACACCACGTAGACCCTCACGATTGAGGAGTTATGAGGGCATGAAGTTGGAAGCCCAGAAGAAGAGTTAAAAATACCCTAAACAAATGCAACAATAAGTTACAAGTCATTAATTAAAGTTTGGCCCTAAAGTGAATAATAGAAGTCACTTGGAAAAGTATAAACACACCTTAAGAATCCTCTCATATTTACACACAAGTTCAATGTTTATCTATATTTCATGTGATATTTTGGCAAGTATTTCGTAGCGTATTTGAGGAAGCAGATATGAGGAAGAAAGGAGTGCAAAAGTATCAGAGTTACAGAGAAGGAAGGGTTTCAGGAAATCCTAGTTTAGCTGACCCCCACGGGTCAGGCTACTAGTTTCCTACGAGGCACCCCCGCGGGTTATTTAACATTTGTCATGTGAGGCCCCACGTGATATATAACATATTTCCAGTGAGGATAAGCCATATTTGATGAAGGATTCTTGGTTCAGGTTACAAAAAGGTATTATGGTACAACAAAGTTGCTATAGAATCTGAGTTGGTATGTATCAGTTGTTTCTTCATGAGTAAATGTATGTCATTTATGTGATTTCTTGAAGCTTGTATCATGGATGGTATGGAACATGCTTAAGACATGTCTTGGAGGCCCTTTTGGTATATGGTTGCATGTGTTTGAGGTCCATTTTTTGGTGATATTGATACATGCTTGAGACATATCATTAGTACTTAGTTTATGGATGTTATGGTTCATTGTTAGAGGCACATCTTTGCGATATTGACATATATTTGAGGGACATACTTGGTATATGATATTGGTTTTTATGGTGCATACTTGAGGTATATTGTTGAGACATTGACACATATTGGATACTTGGCATATGGTATGGTGCAGGTTCCGGTACATGGTTTATGTACATGGTATGGTGATGGTTTTGGTATCGATGTGAGTGGATATGATTATAGTTGGTTGATGATGATATATCTGTGAAAATGATAGTGAAAATGACAGGTTGATGTGACAGTGACAGTGGCATATTAGTTGATGTATCAGTGGAAGTTATAGGTTGATCAGTGATGGTGACAATTTGAGTCTACACTTATATTTCACGGCAGAAATATGGGGCAAGGAAAGGGGGTTGTATCCTCCTTCTGGTTGGTGCCGAAGAACTCATGGAATTGGACCTTCCTTCAGGTTGGTGTCTATAAATCATGGGGTCGTATCCTCCTTCCAGTTGTAGCTAGATAATTCAAGGAGTTGAAGCTTCCTTCAGGTTGGTTTCTGTAAATCAGGGGTCATAGCATCCTTCCAATTATAGCTAGAGAATTTAGGGAGTTGGAGCTTCATTTACGTTGGTGCCTGTAAATCAGGGGGTAGGTGCCTCCTTCCATTTTGTGCTAGACAATTTGGAAGTTGGTGCTTCCTATGAATGTAATATTTAACGTATAAGAAAGAATTTTGTGGTTTTCTCCTATTTTGGTTTCCACATAAATTCTGGTGTATTGTGTATCTGTGGTTATTTTTTATGATCTGTTGATTGATATTGTTCATGATATATTGATTATATACTACTAATAAAGTTAATGATTACATGTTTTGATTAAAAGTGGTAAAATATTTCATAATATTTATTCACCCCCCTCTCATTATTCCAACAATTGGTATCAAAGTAGGTCCTTCAAGAAAACAGTTTAACCACTGGAAGAAAGATCATGGAATACACTAAGATTGGAGTAACACAATTTGATGGACATAACTATGAATTCTGGAGTAGAATAATAAAAACATGTGTACAAACACATGGATTTAATGTTTGACAATCAATAGTAGATGGATATAAAGAAATTTCCACTCCACCAATAGTTAATGATGGAAATAAAATCAGTGAAAACAATTCGAGATATTAAAATGCTATCCTAAATGGATTGGTTGATTCAATATATGTCAAGTTTGTGCATTGCAATTCTGCAATGAATATTTGGGACAAACTTCATAATATTTACGAAGGAGATTCCAAAGTCGAGAAAGCCAAGCTTTAAACTTACAGAGGTCAATTTGAATAGTTGAAAATAAAGGAAGATGAAAACATTGCAACTTGTTTTTTACGAGTTGATAAAACAATGAATTTGATTAAAGGATTGGGAAAAGAAGTTGAAGAATCTATGATTTTTCAAAATATACTGAGGTCTCATCCACTGAGGTTTGATCTTAAGATTTCATCCCTAGAAGAAAGATAATATTTTGACACGCTAAGCAAGGACGACCTACATGGAATATTTATAGCTTATGAAATGAGAACAAAACAGGACAATCCATCCAGGAAAGAAGCATCTTTCAAAGCATTCAAAAATTCAAAGAACATGAATGAGAACAATTAAAAGTCAAATTGCAACTGGAACAATGATTCAGATGAAGATGAATAAATATACAACTTCTTAAGGAAGTTGAAGAGATGAACCAACAAATACAAATGTATTCTTCCTTCAAAATGTTTTAATTGTGGTAAAATTGGTCGCTTTGCTAATAAATGTCCATATTCTAAGAACAAAGAGAATGATGAAGAAGAAATTATTTAGAAAGAAAATAAATATCAAACAAGAAACAAAATAAGAAACAAAAATAATTTCTTCAAGAAAAGTTTATACTCAAAGGAGGACAATTCATCATATGATGAAGACTATGATAGCAACAATGACTTAGAAAAAGTATTATTTATGGCTTATGAAAATGATGAAGAAGACTGTGAAGAAGAAGGTGAAGTTCATCTCAAAGAAGAACTAATCAGTTATTTAGAATAAATAAAAAGAGAGAGGAAGAAAAACAAATCACTCAAGGGAGAATTACTTATGCTAAAAGAGGTCTCCCATAATCCTAACTCTGAAAAGGATCAACATATGATTATGAACCTGAAAGTCCAAGTTGAAGAATCCATAAGTATTGAAGAAATACTCAGAAGCAAGATGGAAGTAAAGGAAAAATAGAAGGAAATGTTAGAAACCCAAATGGTTTCTATAAGGAAGGAAATTTAGAAAAGAGATATACAACATAACAACACTAAAATACTAGATGAAATCATCAACGCTCAAAGGACATATCATGACAAGTCTGGACTAGGATATAACCAAACACATACAGATAATGGTTCAAGCTCTATGACTTCAGAAGATGAAGTAGAACAAAGGAATTCTGCATAAGTCGCCATAGGATTCACCAAGAAGGAAGAATGAAATCCCTCTCATGAGAAGATTGGAAAGAAGATTACAAAAGGATGGCACCGTCTAGAAGACCTAATTTCATAATCAACAGTCACCTATGGGAAGAAATCAAGAAGAAAACTACATAGGAACAAAACCATTCAAAAGATCTCCCACGTATCAAGCTATCTTTCTTGATTCATTTTATTCTTGTAATAATTTTGGACACAAAGCTATAAAATGAAAATCTTATGCTAAGAACAGAAGAAACTATAAAGGTCATCCTATAATTAATCATGAAAAGTTGGTTGATGTATCAATGACAATTACAATTTGATCAATGGTAGTGACAGTTTGAGTCTACACTTATATTTCAGAGCGTTAGGACAGGGCAAGGAAAGGAAGTTGTAGCCTCCTTCCAGTTGGTGTCAGAGAACTCATGGAGTTGGATCTTCCTTCAGGTTGGTTCTTGTAAATCAGGGGTTCGTAGCCTCCTTCTAGTTGTAGCTAGAGAATTCAAGGAGTTGGAGTTTCCTTTAAGTCGGTGCCTATAAATCAAGGGATCATAGCCTCCTTCCAATTGTAGTTGGAGAATTCAGGGAGTTGGAACTTCCTTCAGGTTGGTACATGGAAATCAAGGGGTTGGTGCCTCCTTCAAGTTGGCATTGTAGAATTTGGAATTTGGTGATTCCTATTAATGTAATATTTGACATATAAGAAAA
Organism: Picea sitchensis; assembly: GCA_010110895.2. Taxonomy (NCBI): domain Eukaryota; kingdom Viridiplantae; phylum Streptophyta; class Pinopsida; order Pinales; family Pinaceae; genus Picea; species Picea sitchensis. The sequence goes on from SNQJ01S0072394.1 coordinate 36,675, forward strand.
CATTTTGTGGTTTTATCCCATTTGGGTTTCCACGTAAATTCTGGTGTATTGTGTATATGTCGTTATTTTTTATTCTCTATAGATTGATATTGATCATGATATATTGATGATATACTGCTGATAAAATTAATGATTACATGTTCTGATTAAAAGTGGTCAAGTATTGCATAACACTGATTCACACCCCCTCTGAGTATTCCAACACAACTAACAATTAATTTGTTAACATAATATGTAGATAGCATCATTTTCACTCATTTAAAATGTTGGGAATATTATATGGTTAAGGTAACACCATCCATTATCGAATAGTTGGCATCTTTCTTGTTTGTCGTATGCTAGAAAGTGTGATAGGAATGTGTGAGAGAAACTTGAAGAGAGCTAGTGAATTGTTATAAATCCATTTCTTGAGTATTGAATTAATTTTATTTAATTTGTTGGTGAAATTTGTAGTGAAAATGACCATGGAAAATTTTAATGGCCAAATTTCACTCATGAACTAATTTTCCATGTTTTTTCCCAAAACAATATTGTTAATTTCCATTTAAAAAAAAAATGATTCACCCAAATTCTATAGGATAAAATTATTTTACTTATAAAATAGCCAAAATCTTCTAGAAACTATATAAAATCATTAGAAATTTAAATATTTTTGCAAAAATATTGTCAAACATTTTATAGTTGGTATTTCAAGACTTAGTAAGATTCACCAAAATTTATACACTTTATTATAAGCATGGATCCTTTAAAGTTTCCTTGAAATGACCTTTTCTCAATTATTGGGTTTGTGAAAACCTTGGCATATATGCACACTATTGATTTCCATTATTATTTAGTTACTACAACCAAGTAATTACCTCAACCATGCATTCTATTATATGGTATTTTATGGATGGGCAAAGAGATGGTTGAACTTAGTTTAATTGGGGAACTTGTATTGTTTTCAAGCCATTTACGTTTTCCAACAACAATCTTAAAAAAATGATGTCTATGTATTTAGCACACAAATTCTAGGTTAATCCCTTGGCACCAAATTCACATGAGTACAATGCTTATTTTATTAACATCATAGAATTTTAATGGGCCACTAGTTTTTATTTGTTAGAGTGTTGTGATTGCACATTTCTTGACACCGAGCGTGTTGGTAATTGGCTTGGAAATAGAGTGGCATACTCGGAATTATTGGGAAATAGTCTAGCCAACACAAATAGGTAAACCAAGTAGTCATAGAAGTCTTTCAAATTAAAATAGAGAATGAGAGCCCTGAAATCAATTAGGAGAAGAGTGACTACATTGACATTTGACTGTTTACATAATTGTATCTTGTTTGTACAAAGTATATTTGTTGATGAGACGGATTTGCCATGGGCCTACTATATTAGACTAGGTTTATCAAAGATCTTGAATAAATTACCATGCATAAATATTTGAGGAGGGAGAGACTAAAAGAGTTAAGGAAGTTAAATAGGAAGATCCACGAGGAAAGTTGGTATTAGAGGCAAAACGTAGATGATCTAGAAAAAGAACATGCCAAACTTTAGGAATCATTCACCATCATGAGTGAAGAATTAGACAAGAGACTATTGCAACTCTTACAATTGGAGGAGAAATTCACTAAGCTAGATAATTTTCATGAGAAGATGTTCACTAAAATGATTTCTCAATTGTTCCAAGATTTGGCAACAAAGGAAGAAATATTGAAGAAGCTACAAATATCCAAGAGACCAAGCAAACCCCTTCCATTACTACAATGGAATTCAACACGATAACAAAGTCAAATATAGTAAAATCACCTTCCAATATCCTTCATCAACAACCCTTTGGTGATTTTGAAAAGAACACTAGAGGCATTGGTTACAAGCTCATGAGGAAAATGGGATATAATGGCCAAGAGATAGCAAAGGATAAGGGATTGTATAGCCCATTTTAATTGAATAGAAGTCCAAGCATGAAGGTATAGGTTTTGGAGGATGAACAAGTTCAAATCAAACCACCTCTGTCAAGGCAAGATGAACTAGAAAAGAAGCCATCCCAGGAAGGAAAAGGTAGCTAGAAAAAGAGTGGACAACATACCACTCAAATGTGTTTGTAGAGGCTTGGAAGAGGGAAACAAAGGGATGATTCCACCGCTCAAATCTACTCCAACATTGGGGGACTAAGAAACCAAGTTGGAAAGCATCATCACAAATGGAAAAGCTATGGCACATGGTATTTTTGTTTGTTTATGTTGCAACAAAATCATAAATCTATCAATTTTTGGCATTCTAGAAGCCTAAGAAACCCATGTAGTAACTATTGCAAAAAACATAAATTGACTAGACGTTAGGAGGCCAAATGTTGGAGGCTTCATTCCCAAGAAACAAACAACCAAGAATAAATCTTAGAGAGTTAAGGTCAAGGAGAAAAAGGAGTTGTTTGCAATTGTATCCCAAGGAGAAATGGTTGTCTAATGACCTATTGTAGTAGAGAATGCCATCTCTAGCCATGAGATGGATGACAGACTCGTGCCAAAGGAAACCCCTATTCATCTCTTATCTTTCATCGTACATTGGAGGCACCCTCTCTTGGATATTTTCCATGATGGAAACATAGGAGTTTGGTACATGGTGTAGAGAGGAAGAAGATCAAAGTTAGTCGAATATTTTGGGGACCAAAATCTTGCAAATGGGGAGGAGTGATCTGAATTGCATCCTAATTAAATCACATTGTATATATTGTAATAAAAATATAAATGTTTTAGCAAAATTGAGTGAATAATCCAAAAATTCTTTGACTTGGAAGATGAAACAAATCATTGTGATGGTTGGGCTTTCAAAGTAGCTTATTAAATACGAAGACTATGGAGAAGAAGAGAATTCAAGAGAGGAAAGCAAAAGAGCATGAGAGGAAATGAAGGAGCAAGGCAATAGCATAAAATGAATTACTTGGAAGAAAAACTTCGTTCAATGATCAAATGTTGTCTCTCAACCAAAGCTATCTATAATTTTTCTAATGTATAAGAATACATTCTTATACATTAAAACCTCGATTAGGAAAACATGGGTCACATTTTTTTTGGTAAATAAGCATTTTATATATTACCTTTCATAAAAATAAACCATTTCATACATACAGGTTTCTGCTGGGGATAGAGTTTCCATTGATTGAAACCAACTGGACACCAACACAATGTTTGGTATAATGTTCCTTGGAGGCCCAAAAAACTGAACTAAAAACTTAAATATATCATAGAGCCAAGGCCAGAGAGTCGGCCAATACGAAAAAACTGAAAAGATAATGTTATTACTGAAACAAAAACATTTAAACAGATAATAGGACCTGGATTTCACTCGAAGTGTCATCGAGACGTCCAAATGCAAGGAGAATAGGTTATTGCTTACGTGTTGCAGCCTGGGTTGACAAAGCATCGAGATTGTTGCTCATTTCCGCTAACATTGAAATTCGATGTTCCAACATCTCTGGACGAAATTTGAGGTCGGCTACCTCACTGTGTAGCTCAAAGATCAATTGTTGGATGATGCCCAAGGCATCATGAATGCGTTGTAGGCTTCCACCAGACAAAGAGCATGGAGATCCAAAAGAAAATTCCGCAGAGTCATGGTTAGATGTCCCTTGAGGAGAGACCCATGGAACACTGGAAGGAGAGGACAGACACGAGAAAGAGTTTGGAGCAGAGAATTGTCATGACGGTCGAACCATTCTACTTTGCATCTCCACCTGATGGAAGTATTCCCATTGTCAAGTTGAGAAGAAGACGTTGAGCTCTTTGGAGAATTCACGGACTCGCTGCATGGTGAATCTTGTAGTAGCTTTCGTCTCCCAAACTGAAACGACCTTATGCATATTCCAACGGGAGTGGGTTAATTTGGGAGAAAGCTTCTCTCCCGAGAATACCAATTGGAATGGACGACGCGTAATTGATGAAAACCAGGAGCAAATCCACCATCATTTCGCTTGCACACGAAAGAGTAGTGGTAGTGGTAGTTAATGTTGTCATAAGGGCCGAGTACCAAAATTTAAGAGCCATGACATCCGCAGTGTTGTATTGCATCTCCCGACGAAGGTTTAAGTATTGGGGATAGCAAAGAGCATTAAAATCCCAATCTTGCAGTGGAGATCTCCCCACGCTCCCACACCTAGTTTGGGGTTCGTGATGCCAGGTGTCGCGGTTGCCCATCTCCAGCTGAACACCCATTAGCATTGGATAACACCCATCTGAGGATGTCTCACACTTAGTAGAATGCATTAAAACCTCAATTAAGAATACATGACTCACACTTGTAACCATTTCTTGAGATAAATAAAATTCCAGCCAAATGCTAGTTGTCCCATTTAAGTTTAGTTTCTACATTAAACCTCTGCCTTTTAGTGTGTGATTGAATACTTTATTTTGTGGTGGTTCTATTTGCTATTACACCGATAGGCGTTCCCTCTATTGGAATCGGTGGATTAATTAGTCTTTTAATTATAAATTTCAATCTTAGGGTTGGAAATTGAAGATGCTGGCATATCCTTCTAAATCAATGAATGTGATTTAATCTTGGTAACTTCCTTGTATTTTTAAATGCGTCCGTTAATGTGTTTACTTTTTAACATTTACCTAATCATATTAAAAAATCACTGTAACACTATATGATTGCCACGTTTAATGATTAACCTTTGAAATTACCACGTTTCCTCGGCTCTCACGGCGTTTCATTTCTTTCCTCGGCCCGGTCCGTAGCGTTTTGTTTCTGGCTTTTACTCGGTGTCTGCGTGTTTCATTTTTTTCTGGATTTCTCGGTAGTTGGATCTAGATCTATGGTTGGATGATCAACTCTGTTTATCCCATTCCAGTTAAATTCAGTGCGTTCGACTGAAATATTGTTTTTAATGATTGATTAAAATCTTAATTGAGAATTGATGGTTGGTGGAAATTCTCTTGATGCTCTCAAATAATATCTTAATCACCACCCACATTCGTACCATTTCATCTCATTAATTGTTGAGTTTTGATTACTGTATCGACAATAATTCAAATTTATGTAAAGGGTTTGTTTGTTTTTTAAGTTGTTCATGCAAAGAAGTACTTTGTTGATTTGAGGCATTCTTTTTCGAATCTGAGAAATTTGATCAAGCGTTATGGTGTATCCGGCAATTCAAATTTACGTAAGGGTTTTGTTTGTTTTGTTGTTCATGCAAAAGGAAATTACTCTTATTTGGAGTTTGAAATTACTGTCTTCTCGAATCTGAGAAATTGATCAATCGTTATGGTATCCGGCAATTCAAATTTTGTAAGGGTTTTGTTTGTTTTTGTTGTTCATGCAAAATTACTCGTGTTGTGGTTTGAAATTACTCTTCTCGAATCAAATTCGATCTGTCGTTATGGTGTATCCGGCAATTCAAATTTCTATAAGGGTTTGTTTGTTTTGTTTTTCATGCAAAATGACTCTTATTTTGATTTGAAATTACTCTTCGAATCTAAGATATTTGATCAATCGTTATGGTGTTTCTGGAAATTCAAATTTTTGTAGGGTTTTGTTTGTTTTTGTTGTTCATGCAAGAAATTACTCTTGTTGCACTTTGAAATTATACTTCTGAATCTGAGAAATTGATCAATCTTGTAATTATTATCAGAGCAATTCAAATTTACGTAAGGGTTTTGTTTGTTTTTGTTGATGCTACAAAATGAAAGCTCTTGACTAGGTTTGAAATTACTCTTCAGTCGAAATTGAATGTCGTTATGGTGTATCACGGAAATTCAAATTTTGTAAAGGGTTTTTTTTTTTGTTCATGCAAATAAATTACTCGTGTTGCAATTTGAAACTACTCTTCTCGAATAAAATTGATCAATCGTTATGGTTTATCTGGAAATTCAAATTTTTTTGTAAGGGTTTTGTTTGTTTTGTTGTTCATGCAAAGAAATGACTGTTGCAGTTTGAATTTACTTTTCTCGAATCTGAGAAATTCGATCTGTCGTTATGGTGTATCTGCAAAATTCAAATTTTTGTAAGGGGTTTTGTTATTTTTGTTGTTCATGCAAAGAAATTAAACGTGCTGCAGTTTGAAATTACTCTTCTCGAATCGAGAAATTCGATCAATGTTATGTTGTATCCGACAATTCAAATTTCTATGCTTTTTTTGTTTTGTTGTTCATGCAAAGAAATGTCTCTTGTGCGGTTTGAAATTACTCTTCTCGAATCGAAGAAATTCGATCAATCGTTATTGTTTATCTGGAAATTCAAATTTTTGTAAGGGTTTTGTTTGTTTTTGTTGTTCATGCAAAGAAATTTTTCGTGTTGGTTTGGTACTCTTCGAATCACGAATGTGATCAATCGTTATGGTGTATCAGGCAATTCAAATTTTTGTAGGGTTTTGTTTGTTGTTTGTTGTTCATGCAAAGAAATTACTCTTGTTAGGTTGAAATTACTCTTCGAATCTGAGAATTCGATCAATGGTTATGGTCCTTCTTCGGTAAAATGAGCCCTCGGTATATCCATCGTTAACACCCGTGAGAACTAAATAATATATATGGAAATATCAGACCGGATATTTGGACTGATGATGAAGACCTACCTAATATATATAGAATCTCGGTTGAGAATTTTAAAGTGAGCGAAAAGAGTGGCAGGTAAACCGAAATGCATGCATATATTCTTTCGTCCAGAACCACCCACTTACGAGTTGTTTTTGGTATTCTTTATATATTCTAAAGAGAACATGAACCGATAAACAAACTGATTCTAGATCAAGTATCTCTTATTTTCCTTACGAGTTGTTTACAGACACGAAGTTCTTTATTTTTTATTAAGTCTCTCCTATTCTAAAAACGGATCGAACTGCATGATAACCTTGTTTCATTCACCTCTTGAATAAACATTGAAGGGAACAAATGTTTCCTTTTAAATTTTAGGGCCATCGATTAGTTAGGTCATCCGTTTCAACCCTACATTCCCAAAATAGAGTGAAAAACAAGTCACCCTCTGATCCCAAAATAGAGTGAAAGAAGCAAATCACATCGACAGTGGATTTACGTAGTTAATTTCACAACACCCGATGGCCCTAAGTTCTAATGAAAATTAATTTACAAAATTTACAAAATACAAGATCAATTTAGCGATGTTGTATTTGCACACATTTGCTATCCTTATCTTTATTTATTTAATCCCTTTTAACAATTTAGAACTCTATTTTGAGTTTTTGAGTACTTTTTGACATTTTACTCAATTAAAACTTCTCTTGGAATGGTGCGGCGGGATGCTATTTACCATTTTATTTTTATCGGCAATAATTAATATATACCGTTTGATAATTGGTTGTCTACAGAAATTGGTTGATATAGGCCGATCATCGTGATGTTTTATTTTCAATATTTTAGGGCATAAAATTCCATTGCTTTATTACTTTCTTAAGAAAATGTTTAATTTATACTTAACCAAGGTTTTGTTCAAGGGAAATCATATAGAGTTGTAGTATCACTTTGTCCAAAAACAAGCCGAGGAAGGGATGTTGCCGATGGATTTTTGTGAAACTTGGAAACGGTGGGCAATGCATTGGTGAAGTGGCTTGCAAGGAAGATGGGCTCTGCTGCACGATTGTGTAGATTCTTGACTGAGTTGGAGTATTGTAAATAGGCAGCCTTTCCGTGTACATAATTTTTTTAATCTTCATAAATCCAGATGTGGGGAGCGGAAATGATTGGGTTGTTTGGGATGGTTGGAATTTATAATTCTTCATTCATATTATTTTTGTATATTTATGTTTATGTATATCAATGAAAATGGAAACTTAAACTCTATTTATGTATGTAGAAGCATTTCCGTAATCTCTATTTCACGTCTCAAAGCATTGTTGCATAGAGATTAATTCTTATTGTACTCGTTTTTTCTTTCCGTATTTGATTTGATTTATTTAATTTTTACATATTCTTAATTGATTGAATGGGGAATTTGGAATTATTAATTGTTAAATCTTATTTGTAATTATAATGTGTGATATTTCATTTTAATTTTAATTTTTTTACATCGTTGAAAATATTGAAATTATCAACTCTTTTTTTTTACATCTTCTTGGAATTTGGAAATATTGAAATTATCAACTCCTATTTGTAATTATAAGTGTATGATATTTCATTATAAGAAATGTAATGATTATAATGTATGATATTGTAATTATAATTTGTATACTTTGAAATTAAAATTCAGAAAAAATAAAAAAAAAAAAAAAAAAAAATAATATTAAAATTAAAATATAAAATATAAAATTAAAATTGATTTTTTTTTTTAATTTTGATGTTTTCAATTAATTAAAATTATAAATTATAAAACTAATTTTAAAACAAAATTATATAAATTATAAAACTAATTTTAAAACAAAATTAAAAATACCTTAAATAAATTTGAAAAAACATTTAAAACATTAAAAAAAAAAAAACACTAAGATAGGGTTAAAAAAAAACAACCCAATTCCTACCCATATTACATGTGGGAAAATTCACATCCATTTAATTTCCATCCATATATTTTAAAACCTTAATTTAAATTAAATTTATGTTAAATTTAAAATTAAATTAAATTAGTTTAATATATGGTATCACTTAATGTTTATGTATAGATAAATCTAAATGTGAAATATAGTTAAAACTCTAATTTAAATTGGATTTATAGTTAAATTAATTAATTCTACAAACTAGGATTTAATATATAATTAATTTATGGGGTTTAATCTATAGTTTAATTTAATTTTAGTTAAACTCTAGATTCAATTTTAATATTTAGTTAATATATATAGTTTAATTAGGGAGGTTTTAGTATAGTTTAAAATAGGTTAAATTTAATCTATAGTTTATTAGGATTTAATCTATGTTTTAAATTATGGTTTAATCTTTACTTTAAATTAGGGTTTAATAGATAGCTTAAATTAAGGTTTAATCTAAGTTTGAAAATTTCCAAAAACTATCTTTATACTAACCTATATTTTTTAATTTCATTAACATATTTGTTTAGATCAATTTTCTGAAATTTAAAGTTACTTTCTATCAATTTTCTTAGAACAAATATAAATTATCATCTACAACATATATATCAAATAGATTTGTTATCAATGTCTAATGCAATGTATAAATTATTAAATGATTTTTTTATCAATGTTCTTATCACAGAGTAAATTCTTTATCTGCAAAAGTTGAAGATGATTTTGCTATCAATGTCCTTGGGACAAGAATAAATAATTGTCTACAAAGTAAAAGATAATTTGCATTGTGACAAACATTTCTAACTTATGCATTGATCGATTAACATTTCCCAATGTCACAATGTTATGAAAATTTCCCGGCGTCGCATTGTGATGACCCTTTCCCAACATTAAAAGAAAAAGATTATTCTACAATGTCTCATGTATTTCCCACCATCACATTATAATGAACATTTCCGAACGTCAGATTCGACAAACATTTTTCAGTGTCGATCATTTCCCAATCTTTCATTGTGATGAACATTTTCCCAACGTTGCATTTTGACGAACGTTTCCCAACATAGCATTGTGATGAACATTTCTAATGTGGCAATGTGACAAACATCTTTAATGTGTCGCCGCGACAAACATTTCCGGTGTGTCTCATTGTAGCCGAACATTTGCAGCATCACATTAAATAGACATTTTCCAAAGTCACATTGGCGACAAACAATTCTAACGTTGCAATGTCATGAGCATTTCTTAATGTTGCAATGTCCCAAACATTTCTTCCCTTTAATGTAATGTAATGAACATTTCACATTGATGCATTGGGATGAACATTTCCAGGTGTCTCATTGTGACAAACATTTTTCCAACGTCACATTGCGATGAAGAAAATTTCCCAAAGTCACATTGTGACAGAGGGAAATTTTCTTGACATTGCAACATTAAGAAATTTTCATCACAATGTGACGAACATTTTCCCAACATCACATTTTGAAGAACATTTCTGGCGATGGCATTTTAATAACCCAGTAACTCATAGTGAATGCAATGTGTGACCTTGGGTGACCTAAAACCTATCCAGTTTTAATAATCCAGTAACTCATAGCAGAAAACATGTTAGATGTCAGGATCCATTTTTAATAACCGAGTACAGTCACAGCACAAAGCATGCCAGATGTCGGGTGGGACCTTTAGCGACCTAAAATATTTGAATCACTGTTTAAGGATCAGGATGGAGACAAGCTGCTCTTCAATTACATTTCCATGGCGATTTCCTGCAGCGTTCATTCACTTGTTCTGCTTTTGCTCACAATTGTAATTTTTCTTGGACTGTGTTTTAGGAGGAACAGGCAGCACAACAACCTACCACCGGGGCCGCCCGCATGGCCCGTTGTGGGGAACCTTCTTCACCTCAAATTTTCCGACGACACATTCGAGGATTTCGTGAATAAACTCCATCGAAGATACGGCCCGATCTTCACCATATGGATGGGATCCCGGCCTCTGATAATGATCACAGGCCGCGAGATTGCCCACGAGGCGCTTATACAGAAGGGTCCCGTCTTCGCCAACCGCCCGTCAGCTGGCTGGGCGTACAAATTGTTCAGCAGCAACCAGCACAGCATCAACATGGCCGCCTACGGGCCTCTGTGGAGGAGCCTGCGAAGGAATCTGGTGACTGTAACCCTCGCCCCGTCGGCGATCAAGGCCTTGGAGGAGTCCAGGCAATTGGGCATAGGGCGCCTGCTGGAAAACCTTAGGAACGAAGCAGCACGGAACGACGGATTGGTTAGTGTCGTCGACCATTTTCGATCTGCAGTCTTCTCCATCGTCCTGCACATGTGCTTCATGAGCCTTCTGGACGAGGCAACGGTGAGGAATTTGCAAGGCATGCTGCGGCAGCTTGTCCGGACCGCGGGGCGTGTGGAAGAAGTTCATCTCCCAATTCCGAGTTTTTTCCTCCGGCAGTGCCAAGCGCGGATGGTGAAGATCCGTCGGAGACAGCGCGAAGCCCTACTCCCGCTCATATACAAGCGCCGCAATGCGGCGGTGCCGCCGTCGGCCAGCTGCGCGTACGTGGACTCGCTGCTAACTGTGACGGTGGAGAACGGCAGGAGCCTCGACGACGACGAACTCGTGACGCTCTGCACGAAATTCATCAATGCCGGCTCCGCTACCACCTGGACCACCCTGCAATGGGTGATGGCGATTCTGGTGATCACCAGACGATGGGTGAGGGTTATACGACGAGATCGTCGGCATTGCCGGGAGGGAGCCAAAATCGTTGGGGGAAAACGACCTTCAGCAGATGCCTTATCTTGACGCCGTAGTGAAGGAGACCCTCAGGCACCACCCTCCTACTCACTTCGTCCTGCCCCATGCCGTCACCCGGCCCTGCAAACTTGCCGGCTACGACGTTCCCGCCGATGCCTCCGTCAATTTCTACGTGGCGGGTATGGCGATGGATTCCAGAGCCTGGCAAGACCCCTCGGAGTTCAAGCCGGAGAGATTTGCAGACAACGGTGTAGAAGTGGATTTGACGGGGGCGAAGGACATAAAGATGATGCCGTTCGGCGTGGGGCGGAGACAATGCCCAGGATTACGGTTGGCTCTGCTCCATATTCATCTTTTCGTCGCTCGGCTTGTGCAGGAATTCGCATGGCACTGCAAACCTGGGGAAACGGTCGATCTTTCTGAGACGGGAAACGGTCGATCTTTCTGAGACGAAGAAGGATTTCAGCAAGGCTATGAAATATCCCCTGCAGACGGTGATTAAGCAGAGGGACTGTGCTCAACAATGGTCCGATTTAAAGGATTACTCTTTATGGCAGCCACATAACTTGTGGTTGATGAATGATGATTCCTTTATGAAGCCCACTTAACTTGTGGCTGATGAACGTTGTTTCCTTTATGGGTATATTTTCATCTCATCCTTCCTTTATGACTAGCTCAGCTACTTAACTTGGGGCTGATAAAGGTTGATTTCTTTATCACTAGTGCAGTCGTTTAACTTGTGGTTGATAAAAGCAGTTCACTTTATAAGTATATTTTCATCTCATCCTTTTTTTTTTATGATTAGTGTAGCTATTTAATTATTTAATTTGTGTTTGATGATGGTTGATTTCTTTATGATTAATATTTATGATTAGTGTAGTTATTTGTTTGTGGTGAGATTATTTTATTTAATCACTTTTTAATCTAAAATTCTAATATGATGGCTAACAATTGAAGATGTTGGCATATTCTTGAATAGATCCCCCAAATCAATGAATGTGATTTACTCTTCATAACTTCCTTATATTTTTGAATTAAATACGTTAACTTTGTTTACTTTTAGCATTTATGTAATATATTAATTACTATAGCACTATATGATGGCCACATTTAAATAATTAACCTTTGGAGATTACCATGTTTGGATTTCCTCAACTAAATGCCCATTTCATTTTCTAGTTATGGACGTGTTTCATTTTCTGACTTTAAATTGAGTGAATCAAATTCATGTAACCTTCGCCGATTCAACATAGCTGGGAATCAATCATTAGGTCCAGGTGGATGCTAGAAAGGCCTAAATTAAGATTGAGTCAATCGATATGAAATTACGTGTTTCAATCTATATATATATATATATATATATATATATATATATATATATTTTGTTGTTATTCGATAGGTGCATGTATCCCCGATGTGAAGAGTCCCAGTCTCCACATGTCGTTTCAATTAACCAGGTGTGGGCTTGGGTGTGTGCATGTGTCCGGGATGTGAAACATCCCACTATTCACGTAGCCATTTCACTTAACCAGATGATTCAACTAATGAGCCGTATATGTCTCTTCATGCAAAAAATTGTATGCTTTAACCTTACATGTTAGAGCTGAGGCGTTTTTAAGTTTTAAATTGTTTAAGCTTTAGAATAGTAAAGAGCAAATCAAAGATGAAAACTAATCATAACTAGTTGATGAAGATCAATAAACATATTTATTTTACAAACCCTAATTCTAACATAAATCTTAAAGTTTGTAAATGATATAAAGCCTATTGGCGTTTATAAATACATAATTATAATTATGACTGAACAATTATTCTCACAAATTGATTGGCGGTTTCCATCTCATGATTTATTGCATTTATGTTCCAATAGCTAGGCTTCATTGCGAACTAAATCATTTGAATGTGACAGTAAATGGTAATATGGGTATTGTTAGAATCGCTGGATTTTATTTTTGCCATTGGAAATCAATTCCACCTACAGTCTCTTCTTAATCGATTGCCAAGGTTTAATCAATTCAATTCCCACAACATTGTGAATAGTTTTCGTTGTATTTATTAGCTAGATTGCTACGTCAATTCCAATCGTGTATTTCATGGGTGTGCACTTTTTGTTGGTTAAACCATTTGTTACAGCTACTCATCCACATACCCTGTTCATTGATGGCTTTTCCAATGATCATCTCTAATAGCACCTTCTTTGAACCATTGTCTACATCTCTACGTTTGATGTGAATTCATCAACGATGGTTGTGGTATTTTAACAATGAAACGACCTTTGCTCAATTCGTGGGTTTGTGGAAACGTTGGAATATAAATACAAAGCCTATTTTTGTTGTTATTTAGCTGCTGCAACCAAGTAATTACCTTAGCTCTGCAAATTATGGATGAACAAAGAGATGGCTGAACTTAACTTAATGGGGAAATTGCATTATTTTCTGATCATTACATTTGACGACACCATTTAAAAAAATAATTATGTCCATGTATTGTGTCTATGTATTGAGCACATAGAGAATAGGTTAATGTATTGAGCCTATTACTTCATTTATTAACATCGAATTCATAAAAGCCTATTACTTAATTTATTAAGATCATTGGATATTATTTAATTTATTAACCTCATTGGAGATGTATTGGTATGGATTGTTTTCAACAATGATAATAAATTGTAAAAAACTAAATAGATGTATTTAAAAAAACTAAAACTTAAAACTTTGATTTTAGATTGTACTAATTTTTATTTAAAAATACTAATATCCTTCCTCTTCAACTTCAAATTGACGGCAATAGAATTTATCAGTTTCAATAAGGTAAGAAAAAAACTAAAATAACCCCAAAATGAAATATAACAATACAATAGGCATGTGTCAGCTCAGCTTTGTCAGCTTACATAGGCCTGCATTTATTATTTATTTCCTTCAAACTTAAAGCACAGGTGTTTTAAATCTTGAGTATGCGCTTAAACCAACGTGCAGATGCCCTCGCATATCGCTTTAAATTGTCTTTGTAATCCACATAATATAAACCAAATCAGAAATTGTATCCACTGGCCCACTCAAAGTCGTCTGAAAACGCCCAAACAATATAACCTCGGACATCAACGCCTTCCCTGTGGTTCATTTTTTGCTAACGTGCAAAGTTGCAAACCTCGTCAATACCCTACACCTAATAATAAGAACACATGAATTATATGTTGAACCCAACGCACCTTATGGCTTCAAGTACGCGTGATAGATGTTGATAATGATACTTCACTCGCTTCGAATCCTGTAATGCTTTTGCCAGTGGGGTTGTGCCATTGTCCAAATCCACATATCCTGTACCAATTCATGTTTTCCGTATGGTGGATTTATTTTAAAAAATTATAAAAATTGTTTTCCATGATTGATTGAAGATTCATGTACCAGTCTCTGTGATGTAAATGGGAGGGTTGTTATAGCGATGCTTTGTATAGTTTATTACTTCCTTTATTCCCATTGGATAAGATCTGAAAGCACTGGCACCTTCCTGCAAACGGATATTCATAAATTTACATATAATTAATATAAAATTCTATAATCAACATAACATGATTACTTATTGAAATCTGAAAAAACTAACCACGCACTTACGTTTGATCCAATCAGAACTCCATTTACTTCATCTGAACCACCAAGCACAAGTAATTATTTTATCATCATAAAATTTATACATAATAAATAAATATTACCAATTCACAATACGTTGATATTCGTTTGAAACTGATTAATTCACCTCGAGTCTCAAACCATAAATAAATAATAATTTGCCAGCAAAGCAAATAGAGATTAGAACAGATTGAGCTTACATGTTACATTAGCGCGGGCATCCAGAATATAGTCAGTCTGCAGGGAATTTGTTGGAATTGGACTGTTGGTCGTAAACTGTGTTATATAGTAATTATAACCAAGAAAGTCAAAGGAGCCTGTTAAATCTTTCGCCTCTTCCCTGCTAAATCGTGGTAAACGTGCTCCCCACCAACCTTCTCTCATAGAGTCAGGTATTTCCACAGGCGTCGTGGATCTAAAACCTGTAATCTGGAAATTTTTTTTACGCGGCGGAGAAGAGATGAATCAAATCAAGTTTCAAGATGAATCAATGATTACTATGCCCACTACCAACTTTCTTATTCTACTCAGTGGTGGGCAGACATGTTTCAGGTATGCAATTGCTCTCTGGGTAGCCTGTTGATCCAGCAAAGACTTCTTTGAAAACGGCACCATCCAGGTCATTACAAGCGCTATACCAATGGAACCTTTCCGCTTCCCCTGCATTTTATTTTCAAGGGTTATTCAAGAGATGTATATGTCATTCTTTTTCATTTTTAATATCTAAAACAGAACCTAATCTCACCTGGTATTTAGTCCGATATATTTTTTACAGCTGCGCTATGTGCAACAAGCATATTATGGGCTACAATGTAAGGCTCTGTTGCAGAATTTCCTGCCGTACAGTTCCCAAATGCAGGTGAACAACGGCCCGGTGCGTGAAGCCCTTTATCGTAGCCAAATAATGAAAAGATAAATGGTTATTTTATAGTTTGCCAATACTTCACACGGTCTCCAAAAGCACGAAAGCATTCTTCTGAGAATATGCCAAAGTCCTCCCTGGAAATTAAGATTATATCAGAATTAACATGCTTTCTGATCTTTAAGAAGCGTGAAAGAGGATTATGATGGTGGATCTTACACGACTTTTTTGCTGCGGAATCCCCCATACTCATCCTCCAGAGCTTGTGGCATGTCCCAGTGATACAGTGTAACAAAGGCTCTATAACTGCATGAAAACTCAGATCCATGTATAAAAGACCACATACACGTAAAGCTCTACACTGTAAGCCTAGCTAATCATTTGGTTTTTAAATACCATTCTTGAGAAGCTCGTTGATGAGATTATTGTAATAAGCAATTCCCTCTTCATTGACTCCTCCGTGTCTTGGAGATCCCTCTGTAAATTTTTAAAAAATTAAGAGCGGTCATTTAAAATCCATTGTAGAGGTTATTTATATAGATATCACTGTTCCCTAATTCAACTTACTGGGAAATATGCGGGGCCAGGAGATAGAAAAACGATAGACGTCCATTCCATGTACTTGAGAAGCTGAACATCTTCCTGCATGGAGATTACAAATAAATTAATTCCATCAACGCTCAAAAAATAAAACAATGCCTAATGAACTGTTTGAAATGCAATGCTTCAATTCTTCAAATAGTTTTAATTTGTACCTTATAGCGGTGGTATTGATCCACTGCGACATCCCCATTCTTTCCATCCGCAATTTTACCTGCATTAACGTTCAATAACAACCAATAAATACACCAAGAAATCTAGCAATTAAAATGCTCCTCATTGGTATGCACTAATTGAACCTTGAATGTGTGAGAATGTATCCCAAATGCTGGGGCCTTTCCCACCCTCATGGGCAGCTCCTTCCGCCTGTAACACAATTAGAATTCGTCAAGTCCAGAATACTATCACTGAAACAAAACAAGCAGAAGGTTAAATAATACAATGAATGAATCTAGTGGCAGAGAATAGTGATAAAAGTGGAACCTGATAAGCAGATGACCCGGCACCAAATTTGAAACCCTTTGGGAAACTGCTTCTACCTAGATTTGGAGAAGCTCCTGCAACTACGATGATGATCATTAGATAGATTGAAATCAAACACATGCAGAGTGGCCTTAGACCTTGAATTTTAGCCATTTTGCTTCTTCGCTTTCAGCTGAATTGCGATCCGTGTAGGAATCAATTTATAGATCCGTGGGAGACAATTTTGATAAGAAAACACGTTTATAATATCCCATCTCCTGCATTATCCGAATAACATAGCTGTCCGCGTCCAGGTTCACTTACAGCAAGAATCACGATTCTGATAACTTCATCGGGACTCTCTGATTTTGTAATGTTATTTTCCATATTTTATTTTCCTTCTAAATTCGAATTCACGATAGTAGAGCTTCACTCAGAAGCTTATTTGCACCACTTCTAAATTCGAATTCACGATAGTAGAGCTTCACTCAGAAGCACGTGATCTCCTCATCTCGCACGTATGAGTTGTCCCTACGGAGATTTTAAAAACGCAACTCTATCCAACATCCCTCGTGCTCATGCCCTTTTCATAATAGTGGTTTCATTGTCTTCTTTTATTTTCTAATAGTTAAGTTAAACCTTAATCTCCAATTAAATGTTTGGTAAACATTATTCATACTAAAAACAATAATAAGAATATATCTTTACTTAATATAAGTAATTTATATTTATTATTCAAATATCTAATAATGTTCAATTTCAATGAAAAGAATAAAAAAATAAAAGTATGAGAAAACCTATCATTTCACAACTTATAAGTGGTTTATATTTATAATCTAAATATTTAATAGTATATTTTAAAAGATAATGTGATAAAACCAACTTCAATAAAAGAAATTATGTAAAAAAATATTACATTAATTATAAAATAATTATGTAAAAAATATTACATTACATATAAAATAATTATGTATTTTATAAAGCATTTTAAAAATAATTACATAAAAAAATATTACATTACATTAAATATAAAATAATTATGTATTTTATAAACCATTTTTAAATTTACTCGTATAAAAAATAAATCGTGGATTGAATGATATTTATCACGAGTGACTATGTTTCATAGATATGCATTTCCTGTATTATAGTCGAGTTACATGTCCCATATGTTGATCGCAATTATTTCAAAATATAATATTTTAATGCTTTGACTAGATTGTTTTGAACGATATTCATGGTCACCAATATTTTATATATTCATTTAATTATTCAGCTGAGCTGCAAGTCATACGTGATCACAGGATTTCAGATATATTGTTTTATTTAAATAAATCGTCGGTTGCCTCGTTTATCCATTTATCCGTTCTAGCCCTTACCATTCCTATCTAAATCTCCAAGTTGAGATATTATATATTCTTTGGCACTTACCATTTTTATTGGAGATATGGGAAAATCTTTTAGTTCAGATAGGGGAAAATCTTTTAGTTGATATCTGGTCTTTTAAATTTATTCATTTTAACATCTTGTGAAGGTTTGATTGATGACTTATCATTTTCTATGCTACTCTTTACCATTTAATATAAGATATTCAATTCAAGATATAATATTTTATATCATGGGTTTTGGTTACCATTTAATATAAGATACTCAATTTAAGATATAATATTTTATATCATGGGTTTTGGTTAAAATCTAATAGGCACACTCAAGATAGCTAAAGCTGGAAAGAAATAAAACGTGCCCTATACATGAGGGAAACACACCTTGAGATTCACCATCTTGAAAGGCTCTCTATCAAAATTCGCAAGAGAACTTCTTATTTGCCTGTCAATATTGACGACCCATTACTTTTTGAGTTATGGGTATTAGTTGGTGCGTTCTTTATGTTTTTTATTTGATTTTTCCAATCTTTCTTAATATCATTTAATAATTATTTTATTTCCAAATTAATTTTTTTTTT
>SNQJ01S0072395.1:12793-45619 GCA_010110895.2 Picea sitchensis
TCAAAGAAGTCAAAGTGACCTAAAAGAAGAAATCATTATTTAAATGATAAATAAGTGACAAAATCAAGAAGGAATATTTAAATGATAAAATATTGGAGAACTTTCTATTTATGGAAAGTGGTTAACCCTAAAATAAGGAAAATAGGTTAAGTGACATAGAGGATGAAAGTATAAATAAGAAGCTAGGATCTCTTGTGAAGTGTACATTTTTTTGTGTGGATCAATTGAGAGCTTCTTATAACATTATCTTGTGGAGTATTGATGGAGAGCTTCTTGTGAGAGCATCTTTTGTGTGGATCTTTTGAGCATGATTGAAGATATATTCTAAGGAAGAAAGAGAGAGGAGGATCTCATGGACGCATCAAAGTTTCGACAATGTCATAGATCTTGATGGAAAAAGTCTCAGAGCTTCAGAAACCCTAGTTTATGAGGTATACAAGGGATGTAATGGGCCAGGGCGCAGACACACGCGGGATGTATAAGGAAAGGGCACGTACAATGGATGGAATGATGAAGACTTGTGTTTGGGGTGGTGCCAAGCTCTTGGATGATGAGGCAAGTTCCAAATCTGCATTCTATGGGCTCAGATCTATCACTGAGACACTGGTGTGGTTACATTATTGTCTTGATGGATACTATTGTTTGATGTTTTGTGAATGCTTAGGGAATTCCTTGTATGGATTCTATGATATGGTTCAGTTTGGATGATTTGGTTGATGAATTAAGCAGTACTTTTTGGATTCAATGGTGACATGATTGCTATGGTATACTAGTTTTTTATACATGTTTGAGATAGCATTCATATTGATTTATTGTGGAGCATGAGAAAGCTATTAGAGAGATTGGAGATGTTGTGACTGCTTGGTGATCATATTGGACAGTCAGAGATAGAAGAGAATGATATATTGATTGCAGAGAATCTGATTTGATCTTGAAGGACAAACCCTAACAACTCAAAAGGTATATGCAGGTTAATGTATACACTGGCCACGTGCATATGCGAGATGTAGTGATCCTGGGCATGTACACATGTTGAATGCACTACTGACATGTCATGTATCTGTTTATAGATTGATATATGTTGAGGATTGTTGCCTAATCTCAATTGGTGCTAAGGGTGTAAGTTGAGTCTTGAATTATAGAGTTGGTGCTCTTGTAGAGTTGTACTCTATTCAGTTGTTGTTGGAAAACCCTTGGATTGTTGTCCATAATAAAAATAAAAATTGTACATACATCAGGTGTTCTTTGGGTTCCTTGTGGTGATGACTTGTTGATGATATATTGATGATATATATTCATATCTAACTAATTATAAATGACAACAATGGGTAATGACTAAATATTGAATATTAACTAAGGTGTTTTGTGTAAGAAGGAAGTTTTGGAAAAAGAGCCCCACACTCATTCACCCCCCCTCTATGTGTGGTAGGTGTGTCTGAAAGAACCACACTTTATTTTATCAAACCCTTGAGGTAGGGAAACACCATACAATGGATCCTATTATGGAAGGGATCCTCTCCTCTTCACTTGCCTCTTTGAGGGGGGTTCCTCCTATTGAGCTACCACTCCAAATACAATACTTCTCTTTGTGTCCCATTACGTTAATTGAACCCCTTTATATAGTTCTACCAGTCACCTATGAAAATTCTAGAGGAACATTCTAGAAGTAGAACCTCCTAAGAAGTCATTTTACATTTATTATATCTAACTACCATAGTGGACCTTATTTAATACTATAGTGGACCTAGTCCACTTTACATTGAATGGCCTCTACTATTATAAATATGGGCTCTTCCCCCTGGCGCCCCCACCCCCACTACCTCTCTAGCTACCTAATAACTTCTTAAACATAGTTACCAACTTAATGAGAACTGTGACCTCAAAACGAGAACTCTAGCCCAAAAAACCCATATTTTTGCATTAAAAAAAATCAAAATCAACCCCCAAATCAAAAAGTGGTGCTACTGGTAGCACCATGTTTTAAAATGGGGTCAAAATTACAACATTTTTCAAACATGGGATTCAAAACTTAGAGAGTAGCTCAGAAAAACCTTAAAATCAGCACCTAAAAACAAATAAGATGTTTTTTATTTTATTTTTCTTTTCAAAATGTTAAATTTTGAGATCATTTGAAATCGTATTTTTATCACTTGGTACCATTAAAACCAAAACCTCGAAATCAACCATCAAATTGAAAAGAACTGCTACCAGTAGCACCCATTCTAAATTTGGGGTATGAAAATGACACATTTTGATAATGTGGTAAAAGAACTCATCATCACTGTAAACAAAATCATAAAAGAAACCCTTAAATGTTTACTTTTTAAATGTTATTATCATGCAAAGCACAAGGTAATACATAATACCATGAAAATATCACAATATTAAAAATTCAATGTCACTTTTTAATAATTTTTTACTTTTAATAATAAAAAAGTAAATACAAATTACATTGAATGAAACATAAATAAGTTCGTGAAAAACAAAGAAAAACTAGAAATAAATGAAAAAAAATTAAAATTTTCCTGGAAAACAATAATTTGAAAAACAAAAATATGTTTTTTGTTAAAAAGAATAGCCAAAAATAGCTTCAAACTTAATAATAATAATAATAATGAGAAAAAAAATGAAAAATAATCAAAATTCAATAAAATATTAAAAAACAAAATCTAAAATAAAATAAAAAATTAACAAAAACACTAATATTACCTAAGCTACATCGCCTCAGCCCCGTGGGCCAGGCCCAGGTCACGATGGAAAAACTCCTCTGAACTGTTTGCCCCTGCCGTAACACGCAATATTTGATGCCACAAATCCTGCATTACAACACCTTACCTTATAAGCCTTTAATTCCACCATTGCATATTCTTGTTAATCCATCTTTAATGAGGTCTTCCACCATGTCGTAAGTGTTGGCATAAATGAAGGTCGCTCCTTTGCAGTTTGCATTGAGTTCCAGTATCAAAGGTCTTAAATGCTTGCTAAACATTGTAGCCAGTTCGTTTCACATCGTTGCGCATTGTTTTTCCTCTACATGATTCAGGGTGCGTTCATATGGTATGAAACCAATTGGTCCCACATTTTCCAAAATTATTTCCTTGCACCCAATTCATATAATCTCTGTGGATTCATTTCATTCACTTAATGAAATAAAGAGAGTAATCAAATAACAATAAACATGGACGCGGAGGGTTGAAGCTTAACTTCAAATGAACCATGTAAGTGGTAATTACTTGATCTATAAACGAGTATGGGATGACTAATGCCCGTTGAATAGTGGACGCAAATGGGACCAAGTAGTTGTTTATGAAGTCGTTGGTGCCCATTATCATAGAGAATGCAGACTTTCCCAACAACTCTTTTGTTTTCTCGACTCCTAGCATGCCTATCAGTTCCTTTCTTTTTTCAGCAAAGTTGTTCACTTGTACTTCCAATGAAAGTCACTCGACCTACAAAAATCACATTAAATTATTATTGTCATGTGCCTCAGGACTGTTCTGACCAAAATTGGTGAAAAAAACATCTCACTAATCATAATAAATTAATGAATATCGTTCATGTAAAAAATTCATTCCAGTTTTGATTGTTCAATCCATTTTCAGCTTTTAATTTCTTTAATCACCTTCCAAAAGCCCAAAAATTCGCAAGGTCACATAGAAACTAGAATAGAAACTAATGTGATTAGTTTGTTAAGGGATAATTAAATAATATCAAAGTTTATTCCTGTCAAACAACTATCACCGGATCATACAATTAGCAGGGCCAACTTACAAATACCCTTCCTGTTGAGTTAAGTATTCCACTACCACCTGAAGCATAGTTCACACCATGTAATATAGCATACCCCTTTGTAGATGTTGTCAAGAATGGTGGGGTGTAGTCTTTCTGCCCTAGTTCATCCACTACGAAGGCCACACATATTAAATACTAAGCTTAGATGTCTAACCGATGTTAAGAATTAATTGATGTCAAGGGAGAGAAGAAGAGAGGAAAGGGTTTTGTATAGTAATACCAATAATATCAGGGATGATTCTGCCATTAGTATAATGACCCCTTGGCTGAGGCAATGATGGGCATCGCCCCATCCCCCCGCAGGCCTGGCCCAAGTCCTGTGGACGCCCATGGGACTTGGGCGCCAAGCAATCGTTATACTAATTGCAATGAATGGTTCTAAATAACTATATTTATACATAAATATTAACATAACCATTTATAATAAAAAAAAAATATTCTATTGGAATGAATACCTATATTTTAAAAATACTACAATATTGGATAACTATGTTTATTGGAAAACTCAAAAATTATAACTATTTATAATAAATGGTCATTGGAAAAAATACTAACCATTTATAATAAATGTTTGAAGGATGAATGTTTTATAAAGGATTATGCAATAATCACAAAATCTTTATACATATTTGTTAATTAATTCCTCTATTGCATAGACATAGGAATTAATGCATCAACATAAAATTAAATTATAATTTAAACCATTAATGATTGTGTCTAATCATTTTCATTTTTTTTGTCTTCTCATAATTTAAGTTTTTTAATTTGGGGTTTTTGTGTATATGTTTTTAATTTTGGGGTTTTTTTCACCTTTTTAAAGTTGTTTTGATACAAATTTTGTTTTTTACCTTTTTCTAATTCTTTTCTCATTTTCTCATATATATATATATATATATATATAATTTTATGGTTTTCTTTTCCTCTTTAATTTTTAGGTTTTTCTTCAATGTTTTTTTCTCATATAAATTTCTTTTTAAAGTGTTTTTGTTTTTTAAATTTCAATTATGTTTTTTTTTAGTTTTTAATTGATCCAAAAAAAATGAATAATATTTTTTTGCTAAATATAAAAAAATAGTGTTATTTAACTACAATTATTTTCTATGTATTGAAGTAAGGTAAAAAAAATGTGGTAAAAATGATATTTTCCACTATATTTAAAATATATGGAACCATAAGTTAATTAAGGACAGATAAT
Organism: Picea sitchensis; assembly: GCA_010110895.2. Lineage (NCBI taxonomy): Eukaryota > Viridiplantae > Streptophyta > Pinopsida > Pinales > Pinaceae > Picea > Picea sitchensis. The sequence goes on from SNQJ01S0072395.1 coordinate 17,781, forward strand.
TATATGAAAAATCTTAATTTCAAAAAAATAAATGGTGTACAACGTTTTTAACATTGTATGAAGCATCGAAAAATGATTAAAAACAGGATTGAATAAAAAAACAATAGAAAAGTTTGAAAATAGATGAAAATACATCGCTGAGAAAAAAAGAAAAAAAAATTGAACAATTTGAAAATAAATGAAAAAAAGAGCATTTAAAAGAACAAAGTGGAAACCTTATGTATCAGAAAATTTAAAATATAAAAAACCACCTAAAAATGGAGGGGGGAGCTACTGGTAGCACCATTTTTAAAAATGGGCTAAAAAACATGACCCCCCCCAAAAAATGAGAACTTTGTAGAGTTCTCGTTAAGTTGGTACTATGTTCTTACATATAGTTTTCATAGTTTCAAGGATAGGAATATTGTCAAACATATTGCATGCATACATTACACATAAAATAGAGAAGATAACAATGGAACCTTATTATGGCTTGAAACCCCCAAATCACAACATTAAAAATATCTCTAATGGTTGTGATAACAGCTACAAAATACTCCTAAACACACAAGTCTAATGGATGAAAGGTAGCTGCAATGTCCATTAATAGAAAACAACTCAAAAAGAAAAACTTGGAATGATGCCAATAAATGATGTCAATTGTTCGAAGGCTCTTCTAACCTCATATGGCCTGCTTCAACACTGTCGCTCTACAAATAATCATATATCCCTATGGATATTTGGTATTCACCAAGTTATGTGATATTAAGAAGAAACAAGAATATAATGGAAATTACCAACATAACAATAGAATGTAGAGAATAACACACAAAAATGATACCTTTATTGAAATTGGAGCAATGTTCACTTGCCTATTCAAGGGGGGAACCTCCAGCAGAGAAACACTCTATTAAAATGATTCTCAAGAAAAATATTTATAATGCCTCCTACTCTTATTTATACTAATTCTATATTATAAAGAACATTTTGGAGGAAGATCATTCTAGAAGCAGAAGCTTCTATTAGGTATTCTTACATTGACTTGTTCATATTTATTAAATAGGCCTTATTGACTAATGTTGGCCTTTATTACATGGAAAACATATTATTGTATCTATGTGAGGGATTAGGGAGGAATTATCGCCCGCCCCCCCCTCCCCTTAAAAATATCCTTGTCCTCAAGGCTTAAGATGAGGAAATTTTTGTAGAATAGTAGTCAGTTCCTAGGTGGAATATCCTGGTGGAGTATCCTTCCATTGAACTAACACTTCCTAGATGGTGCACTAATGGAGATGACACTCTCGCTTAGGGTCCAATACAACTTGTGGTTGCATCGAAATCAAACCTTCTTTATCCAAATCTGGTAGATTGGTCTGAGCATGGCACCTAGTTTTAATCACTTTCTTCAGGGATGAGACATGAAAAACATGATTTAGCTTGGATTTGTGGGGAAAATATAATTAATAGGCCATTAGCCCCACACGTCTAAGAATAGTATAAGGACCCAAAATTTTGGGGCCCATTTTCTGATGTTACTGAGATTTGAGCAAAGTCTGCTTGTATGGTTGTAGATGGAGAAACTCTTTCCTCCATTCAACAAATTTATGTTCAGAATGACCCTCATCTGCTCGTTGCTTCATGCAGTTCTGGGCCACAATCAATTTGTTTTTTAGAGTACGAAGAATGGTCATGCGGGCTGTAAGATTGTGGTGAAAATACTAAACCTTGGAGATGCCTAACATGCATGGGAGAACCGATGGTATCTTCTATTCATATACTACTTCAAAGGGATTCATGTGAGTGGCCATATGGTAAGAGGTGTTGTACCATAATTCAACTAAGGGTAACCACTTAACCTATTGATGTTGTCAGTTGGATGAAAAACACCTCAAATGTGTTTCTAGACACTTGTTGACCACTTCTATTTGACCATCATTCCGGGGATGATAGGTTGTACTAAGATGCAATTGGGTTCCCTTGAGCATGAATAATTTTTTCTATAAATTGTTGGTAAAAGTTGGATCGTGATCAGAAACAATAGAATGAGGCATTCCATGGATTTTAAGAATATTATCCATAAAACTTTGAGGCACTGTAGATGTTGTGAATGGGTATTGAAGAGCACAAAAATGAGAATATTTTGAGAGATGATCCACTACCACCATGATGATTGACTTATTTCATGATTTGGGTAATCCCAAAATGAAATCCATAGAAATATCCTTCCAAATAGTAGGTGGAATCAGAAGCGGTTGGAGGGTGTTAGAAGTTTTTACAGTCTCTCCCTTACCGAGTTGACATATATCACATTATTCCACAAAGGTGCAGACGTCCTATTTCATACCATCCCAAAATAAATATTTTTTGAACCTTTCATAAGTTTTGGTAAAACATGAATGCTCTCTAGTAGGAGAAGCATGAAATCGAGAGAGAACCTTGGATTTAAGGGCTGATTGTTTTCTTAAATATAGGAAACCTTTATAGCAAAACTCTTCATTATGTCAAGAGTACACTAGAGAAACTTGGGGATCCTGTTATAGGTCTTTAATGAGGTTGGAGATTTTTGGGTCTTGCAACCACTCCTGTAGAACATCTTGAAGCCAGATGACAATAATGAATGAGAGGGAAAAGAGAGGCCCATCTTCTTCATATTTCCTAGAAAGAGAATCAACCACCACATTTTATTTTCCCTTTTTGTAAACGATCTCGTAATAATATCCAAACAACTTGGTCACCCATTTTTTTTTCTCCGGGGATTAAATTCATTGTTCCAGGAAGTACTTGAGGATTTGATGGTCTGTTTTAATTTGGAAGTATTGTCCCAATAGATGAGGGCATCGTAGATCCACTGCACGCAAAATAGCCATCCTTTATCTTTCATAAAGAAATTGCCCAAAATGTTTCTCTCACAATTGTTTATTGGTGAAATCTAAAGGTCATCCATCTTGCATGAGGACCACCCTAATTCCTCTCCCTGATGCATCACATTCTATAACAAAGTTCTTGTTGAAATCAGGTAGGCTCAGTACAAGAGTACCACACATAGATTCCTTGAAGGATTGGAAGGATTGGTCTACTGCTGGAAACCAACTGAAGGCATTATTTTTAAGGAGAGTAGTTAGGGGGGATGTAATTTTTCCATAATTTTGAAGAAACTTGAAGTAATATCCTGTCAAACCTAGGAAACCATGTAGAATTTTGAGATTTTGAGGAGGCCAATTCACCATAACTTAAATTTTCTTAGGATCCACCATTACACCATCCTTTCCAACAATATGACCCAGGTACTCAACTTTAGAGATGCCAAAATAACAATTAGACTATTTGAGGAAAATTTTGTGCTTGGTGAGGAGATGGAGAACTTGATCTACATGGGTGAGATGGGCCTACCAAAGTTTACTATATATGAGAATATCATCAAATAAAACTAACACAAAGTGACGAAGGAAAGGATGAAAGACATGATTCATGAGACTTTGAAAAGTGGAGGGGGGATTACAGAGACCAAAGGGCATGCCCAAGAACTCATAGTGGCCCTCATGAGGGTGAAATTCCATCTTGGGGATGTCTTCCTATTTCATACATATTTAGTGGTATCCAGAATCAAGGTCAAGTTTGATAAAGTATTGATCCCCACTGAGTTCATATAGAAGGTCATCTATGACGGGAATGGGGAATTTTTCCTTGATGGTAAGTTTGCTAAGGGTATGAAAATGAGGACACGTGTTCCAAGTGCCTTCCTTCTTGAGGAACATGACAACATGGAAATAATAGGTGTTGGTACTAGGATGGATAACACCCTCTTCTAACAATTTGTGGACAATTTTCTCCAATTTATTTTTTTGAGAAAAGGAATGACGATAAGGGTGAACATTGTGAGGAAGATTTCCCGATATTAAAGGAATGGAATGATCATGGTCATCGTGGGAAGGGGGAATTCCCTGGGGAGTTTGGAAAATAGTGTTATGACATGAAAGGATAGCTTGAAGGTCAGGGTGTACTAGGGGTGTCTCAACTATTTGAATGGAGTGGAGTTGGGAAATGATGACAGAATGACAATTTTTTTAGTAACTTTCCCATGCAGTGGGAACCAATGATCTCCATAGATATAATGCCCCCAACTAGGTTATGTGGGTTTATTATGTTTTCTATATGAAAATGTTAATTCTCCTTGTGTAAATATGTCAAACACTTGGATTTAATATGGTTTATTAATACCTTATAAATAGTTTTCTCATATAGAAATATTGAAAAACACATTGCATGCATCCATTACACAGAAAATAGAGCAAATAACCATGATATATTATTATGGATGGAAACATGAATACAATGATATATAATGGTTGTAATAATAGATACATAATACTTCTAAACACACAAGTCTAATGGATGCAAGGCACCTGCACAAACTTACTAATTGAAACAATACAAAGAAACCTGGAATGATGCCAATTTATGATGCTTCTTTTGATGCTCTACTCTAGCAATGTCTACTCTACTAGTGGCTCTCTTGTAAGCCTACAAACCTGATACAAATGGCCTATTTCACTTCAGATATCATATTTCCTTGCAGGACAAACCACTGGATATCTAACGGGGCCTCACGGGATTCTCGTACTCAAACCACGGGGATTCCCTAAACCATGGTTTCTACTAAGCCCTCTTGAAACCTACAGTTGTTTGGTCTTGACCTTGTATAGAAAGATCCATAAACCTCTTTCATACCTTGGTAACTATACAACTTAATTCAAACTCCAAATGAATCTCTATTGTTATTCCTATATCGACTCCCCTCTCGTCTAGCTAGGGTGGGTATTTCACCATCGAAACTAGATTGTTGTAGTGGAAGGGTTTTTCTAAACCCTAACGAAACAATGGCTCCAAGAGAAGTCCAAAATGAGAGATAAAATCATAATGAAAAAGATAAGGGTTACCCCTTTATTTATCCTTCCTCTATACCTTCCAAATCTTTCCCTTTTTTGACCAAATCAAACCGTCACTTTATTTTCCCTCCAATTTCATTTAAATATAATTATTTATTTTATTTAATGTCACTTTATGATTTATCATTCTAGTGAAACCAAATAAACTTCCTTGACTCCATTTCCCTTGTTGACTATATCCTACAGGAATCGTATAGGCTATTGAGTCATCCTTGATCATGATCAATTGGAAGGGGACATTACAATCCTCCCTTCCCAAGATTTCTCGTCCTCAAGAAATTCCATATCAGGGTGTTGTAAGATATTCTCTCCTTACCACATAGAATCTTCTGCAAGAAATCCTCTCCATACAAACAACTATTCTCAAATGACTATGCTCCTAAGCCTCCTTTCCCTGACATTAACAATCCTCTCAGGATATAGAACCAACTACCCTTCCTCATCCAGTAGAGGAAGAGCTGTCAAATTTGTGAACTTCTATCAAAATGACTTCTTGAGACAACATACATAGAAGGTGTTGGCCCTCGACCAAGTTTTGAGGAAACCTTGGTTAGGTTTGGACCAATTTTAAATTTGACACATTGTTTGAGGAACGAGTGCCCAGGCAGAGCTGAGATCATAGATCTCACTTATTTTGTAGGCTATGTGGACCCAATAAGGGGTCCTCTAGGGTTTTTGTAATGGGTTATGGGATGTTGTCCCATGGGTTTTTTACCCATGATTAGGCCTTATTGTAAGGGTTTGTAAAATTATAAATAAGAAAGAATGTATTGTAGAAGGAGAGTCAGAAGCTTTTATAGAATCCTTCGGAGCTAAGTGCAAGTAATGTGATTATGTTTGTGCTAGGGAATGTATGTGAGTAAGTCTTTGTGCTTGATAGAGAGTTGGCTTTGTGCCTTGACCTAATTTTGGAAGGAGGATCAGGTGCTCAGTGTGTAGATATCATGTATAATGCGAATATTGACTTCGTGGCTTAGTGCACAAGAGTGAGTGAATGTAAGATTGAGACAAATAATGAAGAAGGTGAAGCAGTTGGTGGACGTAGCCCCACACTCAGGTGAACCACATATATCTTGTGTATTTGGTTTTCTTTGTGTTGTATTGTTTATGTTATGAATCTGCTCAGTTCTTTGATTATTATGTATGATAGATAGATCTGTTGTCACATAGTGCTTTACTTATGTTAAGGATAAGTGAATTTTATATTTAACTTAGTGCTAAGAGCTTAGGATATATAATCATTTATGGTTAATGCACTAGATCTATATTTGGGTATGTTCTACGATGTTAATAAAGATAATGAACTAATGCATTTCACCTTCTAAAGTGTTAATAGAATAGCCTGTGAAGTGTTGTTATCAAATATCTGTGTCCCATCTTGGTTACAAACACCTGCGTCTTGTAACCCCCCTGCTTCTACCTTGGGCGAGACTTTTCCTTCTTTGTAGGTGTCGTCGATAGGGCTGGTAGTTGGGGTTTTGTTGGTTCATTGTTAAGCATTGAACCCTGGGTTTTCCCCTGTGCCAAAAAATGGTTCCGTTGGTGAGACCTGAAACTGTGATTTCTGGGAAATGAAAGTAAAGAAAATATCTGTGTGTAGATCTATTGCTGAAGTGCATAGTACTCTACTTGAATTATGAAGCTCTCTGCTAAGAAAGAAATCTGATATGGAGAAAAGAGGTAAGATCTTAAAATATGTAAAGCTTTATGCTTTGACAAGAGAAATATAATAGAAAAGTTTTTTTTTAAAAGCATGAATTTAAGTATGTTTAATAGATTTTGTCGTAGTCTGAAGGATAGGGAACAGTTGGAAGAAAGAGTTGATCTGAGTATATTTAATAGAAATGAAGAAAGATATGTTATTCCTATGCATAGAGAGATTTTTTGGACTAATAAGTGGATGCAGGAACCTAAAAAGAATTTTTGCAGAGTACAGGTCCAACACTATGATCCTAGTGCACAGTACATAAGAGGTTGGGGAAAGTTTAAAAGAAAAAGAGGATTGACACTATGCTATAATTTCAAAAGACCGAGACATATTTCTAAGGAATGCCTTGGCATAGGTCCTATTTCTCTTTGTTGTAAGATTATTGGTCATAAGGCTGAGGATTGTCCAAGGATGATTTCTAAAGTTGAAAGGATGAACATGAGACAAGAAAACTATGAAGAAAGTAAAGAGACTAAGAGCATGTTAGAAAGTCATAAAGAAAAAATACCAGAGGAAGTTTAGACTACATTAGTACAGTTGAAAGAAATGATGGATGTTCATGAAGATGTCAGTTTACCAAAGACTCTAAAAGTAAAACAATGCATAAGTGCAAGAATAGAAGACTTCAACATAGATTGTGTCTTAAATGAGGAAACACAAGAGAATATTATGACAGAAGACACTTGGGAAATTTTGGGAAAACCTAATGTTGTACCTTCATTGGGAAGGATAGGCTTGTTTAAAGGAAAGATGATAAACCTATGTGGAAGATTTATTATTGTTCATGGAACATCGACTGAAGAGGAATTTTAAGTCATTAAGTTTGTTGGGGACAACGTCGCTTTCCCACTTTTACTAGGTAAGAATTGGATTGAGAAGGATCAGATAAGAAGGAAAGAAGAAGAAGAAGCTACAGAAAAGAAAAAGAAAGAACTAATGGATTTCATAGCTAGAAAAATAGATCGACTAATAGAAGAACAAGATGATAAGTTGAAGTGACAGAACAAAGTAACAACACAGGAGGGACAGAAGACGAGAGGATTAGCTATCAAGGTTGAAAGAATGCAAGAACGTTTGAAGGACCTAGCCACTCAAGAAAGGTGTATATCCACCCAGGAAGTGTTAAGAAAAGAGATATTAACTTCAGACCCTTTGAGGGCATATTAGTAGTGTGAAGTCACTATGCTAGAGGAAGATAAGAATAAAAATGGAAAGAGGATTCCAAAAATAGTTAGAGAGACTCATATCACATGAAAGAAGGCAAGGAAGCTCAATAAAAAGAAATCTAAGTTGGAAAAGCTACAAGAAGCTACAAAAACCAGATGGAAGACTTCACAGACTGGAACCTCGCAGGAGGAAGGTTCGCATGATTTGAACCAAGTTGGAACAACAACAGCGCACAGCATGGGACTTCACCATGGTGAAGTTATATGACCATTGGAGGCACCCTGACCATTAAAATGATGCTTCAGAACGGTTAGAAAATGAATTTATGGGTGGATGAACCTCTTTTGTAATGTTGAGACTGTGCTATAATGGACAGATTCACAATCATGGAAGAATTCACGATTGTTGGAACAATCCATTACAAGGCCCTGTTTATTTAAGTTGTCGATCACTGCATCAGGACCACTTTTTTATACCCATGATTAACTGAGACGAGAAGATATTGTTTGTGTGTCGAGCTTTATTATCAAAAACTAGACCTCATTTTCCATTTGTCTACCCTGCTTATCCATTTTCTTACCCCAACCTGTCTGTTTAAAAGTGAGAATGTTGAGCGAACCTAGTGAATTAGAGAAGTATTATGTGGAAGTCCTCAAGAAGATAATGGTTGATAGAACATTATCTAAAGGTTTCTAGGCATCGTCGACTAGGGGACTGTAGGCTTTCCCTTCGACTGGACGTCATTCTGGCCATGTCAACCCAATGAATGAGAAACAAAGTAAGCATCGCAATGATATATCTAATTCGAAGAAGATACCATCAATCCTACCAGAGTACATTCCACCTTTGGCTAGTGTTGTTAACCATGAAAACATCCCCATAGATTATGAGTACACTGTATTCACCACGTACATTCTAAAAGGAATACGCATAGTTGGGAGTCAGTTAGGATAGATCCCTCTACTAAATAACAACAACCTCAATATAGGAGATAGAAAGAACTATGCTATGCTAGCACCCCACCGCTACTTAACAAAGTTAACTAGGAATAATCCTTTCCTTGTTTCCCAACCATGGATTAAGGGACTAGCACAGTCCACCATGCTAAATGTAATGAAGATTCCCCATTTTGGCCGCCACTAGGAGGTTAACACTTGCGTTAAACTCCTCGTTTCATGCTATCATGACGGATATTGATGGCTCGACATAAGTATTACTATGGATCCAGTGATGATCCACCGAATCACAGGCTTAAGTATGAAGGGACCTGACCCTCAATAGTTTTATCTAGGGAAGGCCTCAGATCGCTCCCCGACATAGCGCATCATGGAAGCCTATGGAGAAGTCGAAAAAGGAAAGTGATTTTACAAGGTAGCCTCTATACAGGATGGCACAACGCGACTCTCTTTAAAACTTATAGATGGAAAGATCGTAAGAAATAACTGCCCCACATAGGTCATCGGGTTCATGGTGGACCTCATAGGAAAATGTGTGGAGGGCATGTAGATGAACTGGGCGAGTTACCTCATCAATGAACTATAGAAATATTTCCACGAAGCCCAGGATTTGGGATATGAATTCCACTACAACTGGAAGATAATTTTGATCACATTTTTTTCTTGGAAAATGCCTGAAGGAGCCACCTTCCCAAATATCAAACCCTTGGAGTCGTAGGCCACTAGGTTTTCCACCTTATGGTACACCAACGAAATGACAAAGCAGTGGTAGTCTAATTTTTTGTTTCATGCATACTATCAGCAACTAAAGGTTTCCATTGAATCATTTTTGTGCATGACACTGTGCACCTTGCACCAGTACCGACCAATAGAAAAGTTCCTTGTAGATTCACATTTCATCTACATCACTACACGCAAAGATGAGAACCAGGAACAAATACAATCATACTACAAGATAACATATGAAGACATGGAGCATATCACAAAGGAGTGGCTGGAGGAATTTCTTGTACCTGTCGTTGATGCAAAACTCTCCGACACTAACACCATAGGAAGCCCCATAGTCACTCGAGTTGATCATGTTGGACAGTCCAATGGGATGAAGAAGAAGAAAAAACAAGAGGAAGTCCAGGATATAGAGACCGATAAGGAGGACAATGCCTCTGAAGAAAATGGATCTGGCTCACTAGGAGGAGGAGAAGACCAAGCAAAAGGACACTGAGGAGGAGATGAAAGAGAAGAAGAACAAGGAAGAGGCGAAGCTACACCACCTGCAGATCCCCCCATTGGAACAATAACGCCACAGAAGATGAACGTTTCTCCAAATAAACCTTCTTCAAGGAAGAAGACGTGCTCTAGTAAGCCCCAATTCGAGGCCATGCTCATGAAGGAAGATATCAGTCTAGTCTGCAGAGATATGGAGGATGTTTTCAAGGACATCCTGCAAAGATATGGAGACAATAAGGAATAGATATTTGGAAGGGTTGATAAGGAATTGAATGAAGTACATCAAGATATTCATTTGGTCCACGTAGTACCTACTGTGCCTTCCTTGTCACAGAATACATAATTGGGAGATGAACCAGCCCAACTGAGAAGACTTGCGGATGCGAAAGAATCTAAACTTCAAAGGGTCCAATAAGAGAAGGAGAAGGATATAGAATCCTTGAAACAAGAGAAAGATGAGGCCTTATAAAAATTATGAGTAGCATGGTACAGTATAGACACCTATGAAAGCGAGAGAGAAGAGTTTCAGGCGATGCTCCAGGAGGAAAATCCTAGATAGAGAGAGGAAAGGAGTAGTTTCTCACAGAGTGGGATACAGTCAAAGAGGTAGTACATAAAGCATGTTACTCTATTCCAGGATTCACATAGGAGTAACATGAGTCATTCGAGGATCTAGTAGTGAAGCTCATTGAGATCATCCAACAACTTCAGGCTAGAATACCAGAATTGGAGGCCCAAGCAGTACCGAGCACTTTGCAGGAGGTACGTGACCAGAGGGAGGAGACCGCTAAAAATACAATTGTAAGAATCATATCCCTAGCCTTGGGATTCAAACAACTGAGTGATATAAGAACATAGACATATGAATGTCTCACAGAAGATATTGAGATAAGAAAAATGAAAGCATAGTTTCAGGAGGCACAACAATAGGAATTCTTCATGCAGGCACAAATGAAGCTACTCAATGTAGTTGAAAGAATGAAGAGATCTCAGGAACAATGTGTAGTACAAAAATTGATCATTTCCCTCCAAGGAAAGGTAATGGAAGTCACGTAGAAGCTGCAACCTATGTAGGATGAATCCTGTAAGGTGTTTGAAGAAATTGAGGGGTAGGGCTCGCAATTGGACCAAGTGGTTGCAACAGTCTAACAATTCCTGGAAGGGCCTGTTATAGAGAAAATGATCTAGAGCTCACTGAGTAGGAGGCTTGGGTGAAGTAACAAGTCAAGGTAGCTAGAGATAAGTTTGAGGCCTTCAAAGCAACATTGACCAAACCTGAGTGGATCAGGATGAGTCACAGGTGAGTGTTGGGGGCCTGTTGGCCCTCAACCAAGTTTTGAGGAAACGTTGGTCAGTTTTGGACCACTTTTAACTTCGACGCATTTTTTAAGGAAGGAGTGCCCAGGCAGAGCTGAGATCACCAATATCACTTATTTTGCAAGCTATGTGGACCCAGTAAGAGGTCCTCCAAGTTTTTTGTAATGGGTTATGGGATTTCATCCCATGGGGTTTTTACCCATGATTAGGCCTTATTTTAAGGGTTTGTAAAAGTGTAAATAAGAAAGAATGCATTGTAGAAGGAGAGTCAAAATATTTTAGAGAAGATTTTAGAGCTAAGTGAAAGTAATGTGATTAGCTTTGTGCAAGGGAATGTATGTGAGTAAGGCTCTATGCTTGATAGAGAGTTGGCTCTGTTCCTTGACCTGGTTTTGGAAGGAGAATCTGGTGCTTAGTGCACAGATCTCCTATCTAATGCGAAGATTGACTCTCTGGCTTAGTGCATAGGATTGAGTGAATGTAATATTTAGAAAAATATTAAATAAGGTGAAGCGGTTGGTGGACGTAGCCCCACGCTGGGGTGAACCACGTATATCTTGTGTCTTTGGTTTGCTTTGTGTTGTGTTGTTTATGTTATGAATATTCTTAGTGCTTTGATTATTATGTATGATAGATAGATCTATTGTCACTTAGTTCTTTACTCACATTAAGGATAAGTGAATGTTAGATCTAACTCAGTGCTAAGAGCTTAGGATATATAATCATTTATGGTTATTGCGCTAGATCTATATTTGGGTATGTTCTGTGATGTTAATAAATCTAATGAACTAATGCATATCACCTTCTAAAGTGTTAATAGAATATTCTGCGAAGTGTTTTTATCACATATATGTGTCCCAGCTTGGTTATAGACACCTGTGTCCTGTAACCCCCCCTGCTTCTACCTTGAGTGAGACTTATCCTACTTCGTAGGTGTCACTGAAAGGGTCAGTAGTCAGGGTTTTTTTGGTGCATTGTTAATCATTGAGCCCTGGTTATGCCCCTGTTCCAAGAGAAGGTGTTGTGGATCCTACTACCCTCTAGTATCTCTAGATTGTATGCTACATCCCCAACTTTCCTAATCACTCTGTAGGGTCTGTAAAAGTGAGGCTTCAACTTATCTACACCACTCATTTTCAACGATGATTGTATGTAAGGTTGCAACCTAAGGAAAACTAGGTTCCCAACCTCACAATTGTGTTCTACCCTGTTCCTATATGCATACATCTTATATTGATTCTGAGCTGCCTACAAATTATACTTCAGGACTCTTAAGTTGTTTTGAATTTCTTGCAACCATTCTTTGGCCTTGGGGGATCTTCTCTCTCCAAACAAAAAATCCAAAAAATATGGATAATCATAGCCATAAAATGCCCTAAATGGTATCATCCCGATGGACATGTGATGAGTGGTATTATAACAAAGCTCCCCAACATGAAACCATTTTATCCATTCCTGTTGTTTCCTTGACACATAGTTCCTCAGGTATGCTTCGACGCACTTGTTTACTGTCTTGGTCTTCACATTTTTCTGGGGTTGATACCTAGTGCTAGGTGTCAAATATGTCCTGGCTAAACTAAATATCTCCTGCCAAAACACATCAAAGAACCTACTATCCTAGTCACTATCTATATTCCTCGGATGAACATGGAGTTTGAACACCTCCTTGAAAAATTTATCTTCTACCTAATATGCATTGTACTATGAGGGAATGGAAAAGAAGTGGTAATATTTAGTCATTTTTTCCACTACCATGTAGATATAGTCCCTTCCCTACACCTTTTTCAATCCTGTCATGATGTTCATGGAAATACTATCCTACTTATGTTCTAGTATCAACAATGGTTGAAGTCTCGTCGGATGTGTAAACTTTGAATTTTTCTGTTGGAAAGTCAAGAAATCTCTCACATGACGAAGTACATACTCCTTGAGACCCTTCCAGGAAAATATCTCCCTCACCTACTTGTAGGTTTTACGATACCCTTGGTGCCTTGCCAATGGCACATCATGTACTTCCCTCAAAACATTATCCTTGAGTTTGGAGTTAGGGACAAGATAGATCATGTCTTTGTAGTATATGATGTCATCCACTATCCTATACGTGACATCCTGAATGCTTCCCTCTATCATATCACAAGAGAAGGTGTTCTTGGAGTATTCCACCAAAAGAATGGACTTCCAATCTGTTGAGATCTTTGTCATGAAGAAATTTGTAGGTCTTCTAGATAAGGCATTAAAAACTATATTCTTCTCCCCCTTTACATAATCAATGTCAAAATCATATGCATGCACCTTACTTAGTCATTTCTATTATCTCTCGTTAAGATCCACTACTTTAGGAAATATCTCAAGATATTGTGGTCAATCCTAAATACAAATCATCCTCCTACCGGGTACTGTCAAAACTTGGCCAATGCACGCATTATGGAAAACATATCCTTATCATAGATTGGATATATCCTCTCTGGCTCTCTTATATTTCAACTCTCAAAAGCTATGAGGTGTCAATTCTGCATCAATACTTCCCCTATCCCCTCACCAGATGCATCACACTCCAGGAAAAAAGGTTGCATGAAATATAAGAGTGATGATATTAGGAAAGTTATCATCACCCTATTCATTATGTTGAATTATACATGTGTATCCTATGACAAACATAACACCCCATTCTTGGCGAGGTCTATCAATGACACAACCAATTGTGAAAATCCTTTCACAAAGTGCCTATAATAACTACATATCCGGAAGAATCCTCACATATTTGTGAGTGATCTAGGGGTGTGCCAATCTAAAATTGTTTATATCTTCTCCTAATGTACCTTTACTCCCTTAAAACCAATCACATGCCCCGGATAGAGGATCTCTTTCAACCCAAACTTTCACTTTTCCTCCTTGGAAAAAAGAAACTGCTCCTCCATACTAGTGAGAATCTCATCCACATGCTTCAAATGTTTCTCCCACATCCTATTGTAAATTAGAATATTGTCAAAGAACAACAATAACAATTTCCTCAACTATTTGTTGAAGATATGGTTCATGAATGACTAAAAGGTATTTGGTGTGTTAGTCAACCTAGAGGGAATGACTAGAAGCTCATAGTTCCCATAGTGACACCTATTTTTTTTTTATGGACATCATCCTCTCTTATCTGAATCTGCCGGTATCCTAATCGCAGATCAAACTTTGAGAAGTACACCGCCCCATGCAAATTTTCTATCATCTCATCAATCCTAGGTATCGAGTATTGATTTTTGATGTTCATTTTTTTTTAGTGCCTTGTAGTCTATGCACATCCTCACAGTGGCATCCTTATTCTTCACTAGTACAAATGAAGAAGCGAGGGGACTAGAACTAGGTCTGATATGTCCCATCTCTAGAAACTCCTTTATGGACTTCTCTATTTCATCCTTGAACCTATTCAGATGTGTGTAGGGTGTGGTGATCATGAGCTTCGACCCCTATTATAGCTCAATGAAATTCTCGAATCCTCTATCATGTGGTATTCCTACTAGCAATGGTTTAAACAATATTTCATGCTTTCAAAGAAATTCTTGGGTATCCATAGGGTGTGTGGTGATCCTGTGATGGCTTCTCCATGGTGATAAATCACTCTTTTGTGCAAGCCACATCCACGTGTCTAAAAAGGGCCTCTATCCGTCAGTTTCACACAATCCTAAGGGCACCTGTCGACATACCTCTTAGGATGACTTGTTGTCCACCCTTGTCTTGGAACTCCATCCTCATGTACTGATAATTCATGTGGATATCTCCCAATCAGTACAACCACTGAACTCCTAGCACCACATGATTATATACTAAATCCATGACATAAAATTCATCGATCAATGTATAGCTTCCCAATGTTACTTCCAATCCCCTAAACCTCTTATTACACGTCATGTTGTACCCATCTACTACTACCACATTGAATCCCTCGAAATCCTCCATGAGAATTCATCTCCTGGTGACAAGTGTAGCATCAATGAAGTTCTGGGTGGCCCCACCATGAACCAATGTTGTAACCCTATACCCCTGCACAATGCCTCTGACCCTGAAGGTGTAATATTTAGCGACTCCTAAAAGTGTGGAAATGGTCACTCCCTTGAGGCTATTATGAAATGGTGCTTGCTATGTAGCATGTGATGTCTCACCACAGTCCTGTCCAATGCCCTCTTCATCATTTCCATTCTCTTCATTGGAAATTACCTCAATATAATGGACTTTGCTAATCTAGGTTATTTTCAGAACGAAATGAAAGTAGAGAAATTACAATGACATGAAAATTTCTAGAAAAACAGAAATACAACAATTCTTGATTTCTATTAATGAAAGAATTGTAAAGAGACTGTATAAATACAAAGTGCAAGACTCGCTAGAATGGTGGCAGCTTTATCTTTGAGAAGATATGTGATGGTTGAGTTCATTCGAAAGAAGGTGATTACAATGATGCTCTAAAGGCCTTTTTATGATAAACATGAATTATGAAACCCTAAACATCCAAAAACCTAACCCTAGGAGATGAAATGCCAAAAGTCATATGGGCCCCATTTGAGTAAGTTAGTGCATTACCTTCTTCACATCGTAACTTTTGCATATGATCTTCGTTTTAGGTGTGTGATAGCCCGTTGGAAAGATATTTTCAAGAAATACACATTATGTCATCAAACTCTAGCTTTGTCTATAGTTTGAATGTGTCATGCCAAAAAAACACTATTTAGGTCCCCAAAACGACTATGGAAGTACAACAGGATGTGATGACATGAAAACATACAAAATAAGCTAGCTAGATTAAGTGGGAGGCCACCAGTATCTACCTGAAAGATGTGTAGGGATTCATAAAGATATGGAAGTGTAGAACCCACACTTATAAAGAAGTACAAAAGAACGTGTTGAGCTAAAAACTGACAAGAGGATCCAGTTGGAATAGGGGGGTGGCCACCAATATCCACTTGGATCATTTGCCTTTACTCGTACATTGATGGTATGGTTCCCACAACTCCTTGCAACTGTAGAAAATATTATTCCTCCTCAGTTCTCTTTGAGTTTCCTCATCCAACCTATCCTTCCTTGTCCATGTCTTCTAGGGAGGTTTTGACACGTAACCCTTTTGTGAAATAAATATTTTTTCCAATATTTTCTTGGGGACTGTGACTGTCGTATCCTAGGTCTTCATGATAGCTTTTTGTAGTTTTTTTGGCATGAAATACTTCACCCATCCTATTAATCGTTCATCCTATACCTTTGTAAATAGAATCACCAGTCTCTACTCAGAAACATTTGTCACCATGAATGCCATCCGATGGAACTCTGTAATATAGGCCTCTAGTGTGCATGCCTACCTTAGTTGTTCCAATTCCCTAAAGTGGACCTCAAGGTCCTTCTTATCAAAATTTTCCATCATACTTTGGGTGAAATCCTCATATTATGTGATGTTAGAATGTCCACAAGTTAATAACACACGGTACCACAACTCATGAGGCTCCACATCCAAATGTAGGGTGGAAAATTTGATCCCCTCTGCCCATGTCATTGATTTAATATGGAAATAAATGTCCAATTTATGTACCCATGCTCAGGTTTTGCACATGTCATATCCGTCAAAATATGGGATAGTCAAACTTCCCCAATTTGCACAGAAGATCGAAATTCTACAAATTCTAGCATGTCCTGGGTTTGTTCCTCATCCTGAGGTTGTGGTAGTCATTCTAATACATGGCTTCCTAGGATCCTTATTCCAGTAATCGATACTCCCTAAAGTAGGAGTTCATGTTCTTTTCCCTCTATTGTTCTGGTGCTCTTATAGGCTATTCCTCAGGGAATGCTGGAAATAAGTGTCTGGGTACCTTTCTGCTACTTTCCTAGAAGACACTTTGTGTCGGAACATAGGTATTACTCTCTTCAGGAATCCTACCACCTATATGTATGACCTCTACATGGTTCCCATTGGCACCTACCTAGTTTTATTTTACTTTATTTTCATAAAAGAACTGTGTGAGGACTTGTGTTAATTGTTTTTTCCCATTAGCTATGCTTTCCAACAACTGTATGGTCCTATCTGTAGGATCATCCCCATAAATCCATCTACTTCTACTTCTTTTGACTATGATACTAGGGTGGGTCATTTCCCTTTTCCTCTAGTCTTCCTTGGCATCAATGCCTCAAGAAATCACAAGTTAACAATATCAGCAACTCTAATACCACTGTAATGTTCCCAACTAGGTTATGTGGGTTTACTATGTTTTTTGTCCAAAAATGTTAATTCTCCTTGTGTAAATATGTCAAACACTTGGTATTAATATTTTTTGTAACCATTTACAAACCGTTTTCTCATACAAAAATATTTACAAACACATTGCATGCATCCACTAGACAAAAAATAGAGAAAATAACCATGGCATATTATTATGGATGGAAACATAAATACAATGATATATAATAGTTGTAATAATGGTTGTAGAATACTATTGAACACACAAGTCTAATGGATGAAAGGAAGTTGCACAAATCTACTAACATAAACAATAGAATGAAACCTGGAATGATGCCAATCTATGATGCTTCCTGCAATTCTCTTCTCTAGTACCGTTGTTGGCCCTTGACCAAGTTTAAGAGTACTTGGTCATACTTGACCACTTTTAGGACTGCGACAACTTGCCAAGGAAGGAGCGCAACGCGAAGGAGAAAATAAGGAAGCAAGACCTATTTTGGGGTCCATTTTAGGGTTTTGGGTTGATGTAATGGGAAAGGGATGTCGACCCGTGGGTTTACCCACGTTTAGGCCCATTTTGCAATCTATAAATAGGCAATGTAGATAGTAAGATAGGAGGATATAGTAATGTAGTACATTTGTGTGATGTATGAATGAAAGCTTAGTGCTAGTAATTGGATCCGTGTGAATGAATGTATATTAGAGTGCTCTGTGCATGAGATCGAAGAGCTAAGTGCAGGTTGTTATAGTTTGAAGAGCAAGGAAGAAGGATCTAGCAGGCTATGCGGATCTTCTGTCCTGTGCAAAGTAAGGGTCATTAGAGCTCTATGTTGTAACTGCTTGACCGTGATAATATAAAGAAGGCTTTGTGGACGTATCCCCATGGTGGGGGTGAACCATGGTAACTGTGTGTATAGTGATTTGTTCTTCTCTCTTATGTATTTATCTGTTTCTTGGCTAAGTGCTTGATGTGATTAAGTAGATCTAGTTATGCTCTATGTTGTTGATGAATGAATGAACATTATATCTGATATATGAGATGCTTAGTGCTTGATCTGTTGAATCTAACCTATATTTAGGTGGATAAGTATTGAATCATTCTTAGTATAAGTATTCACTGCAATTCTCTGTGCCTTATGCAAAGTATATTAATGAATGTATGCTAAGGAATAACTACTGCTAAGTGCACTGTAAGAAGGATAATCATAGATCTGTGTCCCAACTAAGGTTGCAGACACTTGAGTCATGCAACCACCCCTGCCTCTACCTCAGGTGAGACTTCATCTGCTTCGTAGGTGTTACCGAAAGGGTCAGTAGTTAGGGCTTTGTTAGTGCACTCTTGAGCGTTGAACCATGGGTCTACCCCTGTGCCAACAACCGTCCTCTCTACTAGAGACCATGTTGTAACCCTCTGAACCTGATCAAAATTGTCTGATCCACTCCCAATCAAAAAGGTCCTCGAGAGACAATTGTTGGATGTCTAGTAGGGCCTCATGGGACACTCGTAGTCAACCCATGGGGATGACCTAAACCCCGGTTTCTCTGAAACCCTCTTGAAACCTGCAATTTTCTCGACTCAACCTTGTCTAAAAAGATCTGTAGACCTCCTATGTACCTCGATAAATGTATATTTCCAATGGTAGTCCTATATGGACTCCCCACTTGTCTGAATAGGGTGGTTTTGATGCTTGAATCCATCAAGAATGAAATGGAAACCTCACAAGCATATGAATCCTCCTGCATTTTTAAAGAGGTGGTACTCCTCTTTCGATTTTGATATTCTTGTAATTTTGGATCAAGAATAATATATGACCCGAATATAGTTCAATATTTAATGCTCAAGAAAGATCAAAATGGTGAAAATTAAAGAATATTTATAAAAGAGAATTCCTAAGAACTGGACCAGGAATATCACACATCACACATTATTGAAAATAAACAAAATATCCTCACATCCATCATAGTGAAAAACAGATTCTAATCACATTTAAAAATAAAACAAGATGACCCATACGCATGAGCGAAATTTTATAGATTACTTCTTATATATCTCAAAAGACAATTATGATACATCAATTCAAATACTTTATAGTCAAGACTCAGAAATAGTTCTCTGGGATTTCTCAAAAATAACAATGTCTATTGCAGTGCTCTAAAATTAAAGGTGTTTGTCCAAAGGAATGGGATTGGGGCTCTCATGGACCATAAAAAAAACATACACAATAAAGTAGAACATAAAAGGAAGAAGGTGGGAGGATGTCAAACAAAAAAATATGGAAAGGAGACAAAAATATTGTTATCAGGATTCAGTTATACTTTTCTAGTTAAATATGAAGAATGAATCAATGAAAACTGATAAAAGAAGAAGTATGCAATCAGCATGGACTTATTATGATGGTGTCTCCCCCTCTTCATTTACTTGTTGTTATTTCTTTTGTACCCTTGCTTGTTGCGGTTTGATTACCGATTGTAACTGCTTCTGCTGGTATTTCAAAAATCTTGGCAATTGGGTTGTTTAAACTTTCTTGAATAAAATCCCTTAATGGGACAAAAATTACTTCTTATTTTACTTTAGAATTAAAAAAATACTTTTCAATTTCTCTAGTATCAATAGACAAATTTTGCAGTGCATTCTCAATATCTTCATTTTTATTTGTGTACTCAACAAGCCAGTTGTCAATATCATCATGTTTAAATTCAATCATATTATCAAACTTCTCAGTTGATGCCATTTTCAATTATTCAACTTTTCCTTCAAAATGTTGTTGAGTCATGAGAATTGAATTTGAAAGATATTTAGGGTCTGGGACTTCAACAGTGGCTCCATCGATATGCAAATCAAGAATTTTTTAATATACTTATGTCTTCCTTATTGATAAATCATTCAATTGAGTTGACAATCCCTTTAATACGTTAATTCTTTCCATCCAACAAGATTTTAGTTGTTTGATGTGGCTTAGAGAATGTAAATTTTCTTGCTTTCCAGGCTGCTCTTTCATTGCTGAAACCTTCATTACAAACATCACAACTCCATATGTGTAAAACCCTTCATCATTTTTAAAATCTGAATTCAAGTATTCACGGGTACTCTGATTTATCAAACCAATAGATGAAAAACGTTTTTCCATATGCCACAACTCTAAATTAAATGAAACTATTTTCTTAATATTATCTTCAACAAAATTTAGAGTGCCAATGATTAAATTCAAAATTACCTTGACTCTTGCACTTGACTCTAGGCTTACTTGAAGACTTTTTCCTAGATGAATCATGGCAATGAGGGAATCCAAAATAGGTGGAGGCATGAGAGTTGCCTCCAATTTTTTAATTTTTTTATTTCAACTAAGGATTTTCTTCCTTCATATTTGCAAAAGAGGCATTTTGTACAACAAAAATGTCTGCATTAGAAAATGTCTGAATCGAGTTTCAATGGTGGACCACAACTTCCCTCTTTTACTCTTTGTATTTCTTTCAAAAACCAATTTCTTAGATTCCTTATCAAAAGAGGCATTTTGTACAACAAAATTGTCTGCATTAGAAAATGTCTCATCCTAGACCATGATTGCATAAACATGTTGTACATTTTCTTTAGTTGGTACTTCTACATCCGGGAAAGTGATATTTCCAATATCTACATCCAAATCCATATTATCCAATAACAAATCATTTTATGGTGCATGAATTTCTTCTCCCTCCTGCTATGAATTAGTCATTTTTCTCTCAAATTTTAACTTGTCGGGATTCTCCAGGTTCCCCTTAGGAGGGTTTCCTTCTTCATCATCTATTGAGTTATTACTCTACATTTTTCTTGTGTGAGTTGTCTCAAGCTGAGGATTTGTCCTTCATAAAGCACTCCTTTGAGAAAGAACTGGTGACTGAACATTTTTCTCACTTGAGGGATTACTTCTTTCGTTATGGTGCTTTGTGGTACTTATAGAATTTTCTATATATATGGAGTCTCTGTCGGATTATAGATTATTTTTATTGTGATTTCCATTCTCCTCTTCTCCATTTACGGTTGAATTTATGAGTGCAGGGCTGAGCCCAAATAAAATAAAATTATTATTAAAAAGATGAATAGGGTCTAAACCCTTGATTTCATTTGCATATCTCAAGTTGAAATGGTCGAAGTAAGAAGCATATTCGTCAATCTTGGAAATTCCTCAGAGAGGAATTTCAACAAATTTCCATTGGAGAGGTATGAACTTCTTTTTTTCTTTTCTCATAGAAAGAGTGGAACCAAAATTTATATTTTCTAGCTACCTCAATGATTAACAACTTATCAGGTATATAATATGGAATACAAATAGGTTTTTCGATAGAGAATAAAACCTTGTTGATATTATAATCCCCCATTTTTTCAAGGATTCCTTTTCCTTTTAGAAAAGTCAATGCTTCCAATGATAGTCGTGAAGTGTCTTCCCCAAATAACAACTTCTTTCATTTAGACAAAAAATCATAATATACTTCATAGAAATGATGTCTAACTCTCTGCCTCCATAAATATTTCTACCACATGGTCATAGGGTCCACCTTTATTTTCACTCTTCGGGCAATGTTTAAATCCTCAAAATTATGACAATATGTAATAGAAAATATCAAATAAGCAGACATATGGAACTTTTCTTAGTCTTGAAATTTGTCAATTTTTCCATAAGTGCATTCGAAATAATCTTCTCCCAATCGAAGACTGTGTTTTCATGAACCACGAAATACAGTGTGTACAATGGAAGTTGGGAAATGGTTTTTGTAGAGTCTTGGCTAGCAATTCGAGTAAAAAACCACACAATTTATTTATAAGGATTTTTTAAAGAACTTACTTGAATTCTGGATATATCTTTAGGGATTGATGCAGGGTCATGCAAATATTTTTGAAGAATTTTTATTGCATTGTTTTTTATTTTTACGAAATTTATGGCTTCCTCCCCTTTGTAAACTAGGTTCGACACTAGAAATTTCATCATCTCTATAAATATTGAAGGTGATAATTAAATAGGAGAACTACTTTGCAATGTGATGACCCTTCTTTTTTGGATAATCTTTTCGATGCACCAAGTGAAAATATCATTTCATTCAAAGACTTATGGAATGCATCCTAGGAGAACTATCCCTAAGATCCACACCTTGTTGTTCTCTTTACCCAACAAATTTGAATAGTACCAATATGACTCGGACCAATGATAGTTTTGTTATTATCTAGCGAAGAGGTTCAAGGTATCTCCACATAACTGTTGTTTTCGCATGACTAAATTCGCGGGGTTGGCCAACTTCTCTGTAATATTACTTTGCATAGTAAAATAATTTTAAGTTAGATCTTCTTTAAATGGAAACATTAACTCGAAATAAATATGACTATCCTTAGTATAAGAACCATTAACTAATGACAACTTCAAAATAAATTTAGTAGTTAAGCCCGTAATGATAACATTAAATGTGACATCGAGAAATGTGAAGGAAGAGACATGTAACAGTAGAGAGTCAGAGTGGGAGCTTAGGATGTAAAAACAAGTTCAAGAGTCCAAAAGTCTGAATGGATGAAATGGATAAGTGTTGAAATATTTCGAGCAGACAGTGGGGGAAGTGGAGGTATAACACATAGGTATGTGAGTTCACAAGTATGAATGTATGTGATGAAAAAATAAACTAAGTGTTGGGTGGATCGATATATGGGTAAAGGGAACATGATACAAGTTTGAAGGTCTACGAGTCTAAAATTTCGCAAACAAAGAGAAAATAACTAAGTATGGTAATATTGTCAAGTTGTAACAAATAAAGGGAAAAATAGGGGAATATGAGAGATGGGGGGAAGGAAAATATAGAAGGGGAATAGAAGAGTAAGAAAATAGACAGGAAAAATGGAAATAAAGGGGAAGCACAAAATGGGTTCAACAAATCACTCCAACTGTGGGATGATAACCCCCTGCAAGGTTTCAAGAATCCAAAATATCATGAATAGGTGTTTTATCCTTTGGGAAGTGGAGTCAAACAACTAGGACGTACAAAATAAAATGAAAAAGTTATGTACAAAGAGAAGAGAATGTCTTAAGTGAAGAAAATTTTTGGGTGTTTCCCATTGACATGCAAAATTAACATATTTCCCTTCATATCTTTAAGTATGTATGAATTGAAACCCATGATTTTCTCAAAGAGGTAAGGCCCGATGCAGAGTTCTTCGAATTACATATGCATTGACGGATTTTCTTTTTATTTGTTCCAGAGCATCACCAAGTATCCCTTTTGAAATTTATTTATTGTTTCACTTTGATCAAAGTATTTTTTAACATTCTACTACCTCTTTGATATTTTATGAAAAGCCTCTCTTCTTTCTTCTTATAATCTCAACAATCAATTTAATATCTTCTGCAAAGGGGGAATATATTTAGTGTTCTCCATGTTAACTAGATAAGTGAAGGAATTCAATTCAAGTTTGATAAAAAAAAATTATTCCTTTTCATAAACCAACAGGTAAGGAGATATCCCAATGATATCTTCCAGACTCATTTTGCTTGCCCATAAAGTATCTGCCAATTTCAAGTGCCAATTTTTCTGACTTCGATCAATAGTTTTCTTTAGAATATGAATGAGTGTCTTATTGGTAGACTCAGTAAGGCCATTCCCTTGTGGACACTAGTTTTATGGTTGTCCCATCACGATGCCATACTCTCTGCAAAATTTTGTGAATTTTCACCCAATGAAAATTGAGCCATTGTGTGTAATGAGTTTTTCTGGAACACCAAATCATGATAAGATGTTATCCTTGAGGAGTTTAATCAACTCACCAAAGTCAACCTTTTTCAATGTTATTGCTTCTTTTCATTTGGTGAAGTAGTCCATAGCATTAAGAATACATATGTTCCCCTTGATATTGGATTTATTAGCCTAATGACTTCCAACCCCCGTTGTGTGAATGGTTGTTCTATTGATATGGGTTGGAAAGGCATTGCAAACCTCTTCATATTTCCTGTAAATTATTGATAGGGGATACATTTTCTTACCATCACATTTGAATCCTTGAAAATTGATGATCAATAATATCTAGCTCTTAGTATTTTATGTGTTGTAGCAATAGGTGCAAAATATCTTCCACATATGCCTTCATGAAATTATTTTATCAGTTCTTGATCTCTTTTTTCACCAACGCACCTCAATAAAATGCCATCATAATTCCTTATGAATAATATTTTAGCAATCAACACATATTGATTTGACTTCATCTTTAATTCCCTTATTTCCCTTGGAGTCACGCCGATGAGAAAATGTCCATATTCTAAATAGAATACAATGTATTTGTACCACTCTGAGATGGATAGATGTTTTCCAATTGAAATCAAAATTACTCCATTCAGAGAATCACTATCCACAATAAGCCTGCACAATCCTTTCCCTTTAACTACTTTAAGAGGCTTGATTTCAATGTCATATTCTTGAATTTTTGCTAGGCAATTTGCCCATTTCCCTTCTCTTAATTGTTGGTTCAAAAGTTTCTTTACTGGAGACGATGGAACATATGATATGAAATGAGAATTTAAAATACAGGTCCGAAAATGTGCCATTTCTTTTACGAGAGATAATGCTTTCTTCTCCAATTCTAAGTATATTAATTCATATTCATGGAGGGTCTTAATCATAAATTTTATTGGTAAGTATTGACCCTTATAATTTCTTTGTGTAAGGATTGATGCCACAAAACTTTATGCAGAAGATGAATATAATAAATTCGCTTTGAATATCCAGACTTATAAGCACCGGTGTTATATTAATTTCCTTTTTAATGTTATTAGAGGCCTCTTGGGTATCCGAAGTCCACTCAAACCTTGGATATTTCTTTAACAATAAATTAATCGGTTTTACTATGCTCGCATAATCAAGACCAAATCTCCGCACAAAATTTTTATTGCCAAAAGATGATTGGACTCCTTTCTTAGAAGATGGAGGATTGAGTTCATTGATATCCTTCACTCTTTTTGGGTCAATATACGTTCCTTATTTACAAACAATATGTCTAAACAACTTGCCTTCAACTACAAAAAACAAACAAACATTTCTTTGGATTCAAAGAAACTCCATACAATCTACATATTTAAAATACTTTCCTCAGATGATGGATATGATCATTTCTTATCTTTGAATGGACTGTAATATCATATTTGTAGTCCACCACAAATTTTCCTATCAAACGTTCAAATGTGTGGTCCATATCCCTCTAGAAAGTAGATCCAACATTTTTCAAACCAAACAACATCTGAGCATACACATATGTCTCCCAGGGTGTTATGAAAGTCATCTTAGGTCTATCTTCATCTGCAACTAAAACTTGATTCTCTCCAAAAATGTCAACTAACATTGACATACAAGCAAATCCAATGACTTTTTGAACAAGGAATTGTTGGACACACCTACCACACTTAGAGGGCGGGGGGTGAATGAGTGTGGGGCTCTTTTTCCCAAAACTTCCCTCTTGCACAAAAACTCATCAATTAGCATTCAACATTTATTCATTACCCATTGTTGTCATTTACTGTCAGTTGCCAGGCACATATCAACATATATCAACAATATATCATCAACAAGTCATCCACCACAATGAACACAAGAACACAAGATGTATGTACAATTTTTCTTTTATTAGGACTACAATCCTTGGGGTTTATCGTTAACAAGCGAATAGAGTACAACTCTACGAGCAACTCTATATGCAATACTCATCTTGCATTCTCACCACCAAATGAGATGAGGCAAAAAACCTCAACAAATATCAATCAGTTAGCAAAACAAGGCATCAACCGTACCAACTTTTGTGCCAAACAGCTTTGTAATCAACGTACCATTAAAAAGTGCATCTGACCATGTACCAAGCATATACCAATCGTAATGTCAACCACTCATCAACAATGACTCATCAATAATATTGCCAACATCATCAATACACCTCATGAATGTGCCAGCTCATCAACTGCTGTCTCAACCATGTACTCAACATGTACCTCAATAAAGCCCTCATAAATTTCATCATCAAAATCTGATTTGTAGCTGCATGTAGACCTGGTGTTTCTGATCACTTTTCTTCAAACCTTCATTAACTTTAACAGCAAGAAACTAGCATTTTCATGCAAGCTTTTCTTTGGTCTCCACATGTCTAGTTTTGGATTAGTCAACTTTAACCCTAACTTGAAGTAATCACTTTGAACCTGTAATAGCATAAAGATCTGAAACTGATGCGAAATGTTCTTCCAGTGTGTTTTATGCAATTCCTCCAAATTGCACTAGAACCTCTCGAGAAAAGGAGTTATAGCAAAATGGCGTTTTGTCAACAACCCTAACTTGAAGTAATCATAACTTTGAACCTGTAATGTATAAAGATATAAAACTGATACACAATGTTCTTCAGTGTGTTTTATGCAATTCCTCCAAGTGGCACTACTTGGAACCTCTCAGAAAAGGAGTTATAGAAAAAATGGCATACCTTGTTGAATTCTGTCTTATTCTAGAGAGCGTCCTTGTAGAGAGTGCCCCGCACAAAATATTTGATGAAATGATCTAAAACTGTTACACAACATACTACAGCCTTTACCCTAACCGACACATTTGGTCTCACTGAATTTGGATCTGTTATGAATAAGTTATGACGTTTTTACCCGAAACACCTGATTTTGACTAGTTTCAGGACTGGCAACAAACCTTATTTTCCACAGAGTGTAACTCCAAAAATACAACGACCCACAAGCTGAATTTTGAACCACAGATACTTGGATATGTTGTCTCACTTGCATAGAAATTTCAGGATATGAATCATTATAGAAAAAAATTTATAGCGAACATGGTGAGATGACCTGAAAATAACATACCATAGAAAGCACCTTCAAAAGAATTTATCCTTCCTTGAATTTCGGCCTTCTTTTCTTCACTTTCCTCAGAATTTCAGCTAAGATATCATTGGTAAACCTCATACACATATAGATATTCAATATGCTCAAGTGTGATTCAAATGAGAGAGCCTTGCCTCTTATTTATACTCTCCAAGTAGCTTCCTTAAAAACATATTCTAGGTCACTTCGCCCCACTTTCCTTATTTTAGGGTCGGGTCCACTTCTAATTTCTCCATTAAAATTATTATTGAAATAATATTTACCCATTTCTAGGTCACATTACCTATTTTCCTTATTTTTAGGGTTAACCATTTTCCATAATTATTCCTTCTTGATTTTGTCACCTTACTTTATCATTTCTTGATTTTGTTACTTCTCTTGATTATTTAAATAATCCACCTTGAATAAATAATATTAACCCATTTCTAGGTCACTTAACCTATTTTCCTTATTTTTAGGGTTAAC